>JALIGW010000016.1:17218033-17448033 GCA_023053685.1 Diadophis punctatus similis
AAAGAAAAGAAAGGAAAAGGAAAGGAAGAAGGAAGGAAGGAAGAAAGAAAGAAAGAAAGAAAGAAAGAAAGAAAGAAAGAAGATAAGAAGAAAGAAAGAAAGAAAGAAAGAAGATGCCTCAAAAGATGTTAGGAGTATTCACAGGAAGTGTATTTGCAAGATTCAAAGGTTTATAGTTTGATCTCATGAACTGGCAGGATACTTAATGCATCAATAAATAAAATTAGACACTTTTGCTCCTGGTTGCTGTGAGCCAACACTGTCTGGAAGCAAGCTCTCTCTCTCTCTCTCCTCCCTCTCTCTCTCTCTCTCTCTCTCTCTCTCTCTCCTCTCCTCTCTTCTCTCATCTCTCTCTCTCTCTCTCCTATCTCTCTCTCTCTCTCTCTCTCTCTCGTTATATAGATAGATGCGAGAGAGGCAGCAGGGGAGGGAGGGGGGGAGATTGTCGATTCCCAACTCCCACCACAGCCCCCATTTTCCACAAGTAGCCCTTGGAAGTAACACCAGTGCAGGGATCACATAGTAGTTCTGGATCATGTGTCATCCTCATTAGAGATTCAGCTCTGAGCTTCCTTACCAGATGTTTGAAACAGCTGGGCTAAAGATTAAAGCCTGGCAAAAAATCAAAGGAAGGAGCAAAGAACTCGCATTTGCCTATCTATATGTGTCGTTCATGTTCATGCTGGCAGTCTTGCCCCCACCCTCCCAAGAAATACTGTGGGGTGGGGGGTGCTTACTTATGGAATAGAGTGATTGGATGCTGCTTTACATTTTACTCTGATCAGCAACTGAGCTTTGAAGCTTTAGAAGCTGACCCTTTCTGTGCCTAATAATCATCCCCGGATTTGTGGAGATAAATTGCAGCTCTAAGAAGATGTTGCAGGATGGGAGGCTTGGGTTGAGGAAACCAATCAACAGAATAACAGAGTTGGAAGGGACCTTGGAGGTCTTCTAGTCCAACCCCCTATACCGTGATGGCGACCTATGGCACGCGTGCCACAGGTGGGCACGTGGAGCCATATCTGCCGGCATGCGAGCCGTTGCCCTAGCTCAGTTCCAGCGTCCATGTGCGTGCTGGCCAGCTGATTTTCAGCTTGCGTGGAAGGTCTGGGAGGGCGTTTTTTGTCTCCGGAGGGCCTCCGGGACGGCGGGTGAGTGTGTTTTCGCACTCCCCCAGGCTCCAAGGAAGCCTCTGGAGCCTGGGGAGGGTGAAAAACATCGGAAGTCGGGGACATGGGGAGGGGGTCATGCGTGGCATTGCATGGGGGGGGCGGGACAGCGCAGGGGGGGTCACGCACGCATGAGCAAGGGGGTGGGCGGTATTAAATTATGGGTTATGGGCAAGCACATGTGCGCTTTTGGCACCCGAGGAGAAAGAGGTTCGCCATCACTGCCCTATACCATTTCAGACAAATGGTTGTCCAATCTCTTCTTAAAAATTTCCAGTGTTGGAGCACCCACAACTTCTGGAGGCAAGTTGTTCCACTGATTAATTGTTCTAAATGTCAGGAAATTTCTCCTTAGTTCTAGGTTGCTTCTTCCTTGATTAATTTCCATAGCATGGAAACTAAACTGGCATGGTTTTTTCCCAAACACCCCAAGAAAAATGTTAATTTCTCATTGCACTTCCCCAATCAAATTTTTTTTTTTTTTTTTGTAATTCTGGAAAATTGTCCCCATTCTGCTAATGCCCCTCCTGTAAATATCCTACATCTGATCGAAGATCACTACTATTAGCTCTGCTCATCCAACACCAGGTCCTGGTTTGTCCCAAAGGTGCTTTTTCTGGAGGCAACTAGACCTTTCTTGTTTTTTCTTTGAAGACATTTCACTTCTCATCAAGAAGCTTCTTCAGCTCTGACAGGACAGTGGGAAATGGAAGGATTTATATTCCTTGTGGACAGCTGGTCATTTGCATCCTTTCAGTGAGTTGTTGAGGCCACCTGGAGGTTTAGCTGTGTCTTCAGGATAACCTGAGTGGTGCAAATGGGTGTGGAGCCTTCTTGGAACTGTTGAAAGGACTGTGTTGTATCATATAACATATACGATTTATATTCATATTGATTGTTTCCTGATTGCTTATTTGTACCCTATGACAATCATTAAGTGTTGTTACCTCATGATTGTTGACAAATGTATCTTTTCTTTTATATACACTGAGAGCATATGCACCAAACAAATTCCTTGTGTGTCCAATCATGCTTGGCCAATAAAGAATTCTATTCTATTCTATTCAATTGAGCCCAACATTACTATTGTTAAATGAGACATTTGTTAAGTGAGCTTTGCCCCATTTTACGACCTTTCCTGTCTCAGTTGTTAAGTGAGTCACTGCCGTTGATAAGTTCGTAACCCATGACCTTGGGACACTGTACGGTCATAAATCCATGAAATTCTTTCATGAAATTCTTTCATAAATTATGAAAGAGCCGAGGTGGCGCAGCGGTTAGAGTGTAATACTGCAGGCCACTTAGCTGACTGTGATCCGCAGGTCAGCAGTTCAAATGTCACCGGCTCAGGGTTGACTCAGCCTTCCATCCTTCCGAGGTAGGTAAAATGAGGACCAGATGGTTGGGGCAATGTAAATATACATTGCTTACTGGTGTAAACCAGCTTAGAGAGTGCTTGCACTGTGAGGCGGTATATAAATCTCACAAATAAATAAATAAATAAATAAATAAATAAATAAATAAATAAATAAATAAATAAATAAATAAATAGTAGGTAGGTAGGTAGGTAGGTAGGTAATTAAGTAGGTAGGTAGGTAGGTAGGTAGGTAAGTAAGTAAGTAAGTAAGTAAGTAAGTAAGTAAGTAAGTAAGTAAGTAAGTAAATAAATAAATAAATAAATAAATAAATAAATAAATAAATAAATAAATAAATAAATAAATAAATAAATAAATAAATAAAATCCGAGTCAGTGGCCAAGCCTCTGAATTTTAAACACATGATCACAGGAAGGTCTTAAACCAAGGCCATTGGTCACTTTTTTTTCAGTGCCGTTGTAACTTTGAACGGTCCCTAAGCGAACCGTTGTAATAAGTCGAGGACTGCCAATTATTGTGCCACGGAGGTAGTGGTGGTGGTGGTGGGAAGAACCTCGGCGTTGTGGTCGCCAGAGGGCGCCGCGTCCCCCCCTCTCCGCCGCCTCCTGCGAAGAAGGCTGCTGTACCGGCGACAGAGGTGCAGCGACCCGGAGACCCACTCGGTGGGGCAGCCGCCTCCCTTTCTCTCCCCCCCCCCCCACCACCCCACTCGCACCTTGCGAGCTACAGGCAACCGGACAACCCGTACAGCGCGCGGCCCATCCAGGACGCGGCCGCCGAGCGCAGCAGCAGCTTCTTCTTGCAAACCGCCCAGCCAGCGGCACCGGAAGGGGGAAAGGACCGGGCGATTTCGGAGAGCTGACCATCTGCCCCTCCGCCGCCTTTGCTTGCGCCCCGGAGAAAGTGGCGAGGGGCCACGCCGCTCGGACAGCGACCTGCTGTGAAGGAGGAGCAGGACCGGGGGTGGCGACCTGTTCCGAACCCACCTGCCCTGTCTGGAGGGGGGGGAAGTCACCTTGGTCGGACGGATACGTGCCGTGCTGTAGGTAGCCAAGGAGGAGAGAAGGGAATCTCCGGAGATCCGGAGCCTTAAGAGATAACCAACCGCCCCGCCCCCTCCCCCCACCTCCATCCTTTCACTCTCACTCTCACTCTCCCCCTCCCCACTTTCCCTTTCTGCGCGCGCGCGCTCGCTTCTGTTTCTTTCCCCCTCTCTCCTCCTCCTTTCCTCTCCCTCCTCTTTTCCCCGTGCTTTGAACTTCGAAAAGAAGTGGGGTCAACCGGACTCCCAAACCCAGGACATCTGGCGCATCTGGAGGAAAGGGTCTCTCGCCCTTGCCTGGGTGGTCCGAAGCTTTTGGATCCGAAGCGAGGAGAAACCGAAGAGAAGAGAAAAGAAAAGGGATCGTCCGCAAAAAAAAATAATAAATTCCTGAAGTAGGTGAATTGAACGTTGCGAATGGACGCGTGTTAAAAAAAAAGGAGGGGTTTTCCTCTATGAATTCGTGGCCGGATCGGCTAATAGGCTGCAATAGCGGGCTCTTTTGGTTGCATTCCACAACCACCATCCCATCATCATCATCATCGTCGTCGTCGTCTTGATGGAACAGCAAAATCCGAGAGAGATTTGTTGTTGTTGTTATTCCACCTGTTGCGCAGGGTCGTTTGGAGGAGTGGGGGCTTCCCCGCCACGGATGACCCACGAGGACGAGCAAGGATCTGGCTGCCCTCGCCCCCTCCGCGTGCACGTGTGAGCGCGGCAAAGGCGCGCGCGCGCGTGTGTGTGTGCATTCTAACCGGCGCTCGCTAGGAGCCTCGGCTTGGCGTGTGTGTGGGCCGGGAACTGCGGGGGTGGGCACCCAGATCACGCGTGTGAAGGCTTTGCAGTGGGAGGCCGACTACCTGGGCGTGGGAGGAGAGGGTGGCTCAGGGCCCCGCGGTTAGCGAGGGCACAGACCAACAATCCTGGTTTCTGCTTCTTGGCGCAAACCGCGTTCTCACCTCCCCTTTCCTTCCCTTTCCATCCTCTTTCCCCTTCAATCTGCAGCAGACCTCGGAGCTTTGCTGTAGAGGTTGTTTCTGGACTTATTGGGGGTGTTTTTTTTATAAAATAAAAATTAAAAAATTAGTAGCTATATTTGAGGTTATTGTTTTTAGACTTTTGTAGTTTTGAGTTGCAAAGTAGCGTGGGAGGGCTGTTAAAATTGAACGCCAATAGAATCAAGAATCAAGTCAACGATCAGGACTCGATAAAGGAAGGTTCTATAAATTAATAAGGTGTATAACTAAAAAATGCGTCATAAAAGGCTGGTGCTGATGATTTTTGTTGGTATGAGAGTTCATGTACAGGTAGTCCTCGACGTATGACCACAGTTTCTGTTGCAAAGCAAGACAGTTGTGAGTTTTGCCCCATTTTACGACCTTTCTTGCCGCAGTTGTTAAGCGAATCTCTGCAATTGGTAAGTTAGTAACACGGTTGTTAAGTGAATCTGGCTTCCCCCCCCATTGACTTGGCTTGTCAGAAGGTCGCCAAAGTGGATCACATGATCCAGGACACAGCAACGGTCATAAATACAATCCAGTTGCCAAATGTCTGAAATTTTGTTCATGTGAGGATGCTGCAACAGTCATAAGTGTGAGGAAATGGTACAAGTCGCTTTTTGAAATGCCGTTGTAACTTCAAATGGTCACTAAACGAATGGTTGTAAGTCAAGGACTACCTGTTAGAAGTGTGACTCACCCTCTCTCTGAGAGTGCATACATAGACTAGAGCCGTGATGGCGAACCTATGGCACACGTGCCCCAAAGTGGCACGCGAAGCCATGTCACCCAACACACACGGCCTTGCCTGTTTGTCTTCCGTGTTTCTGGTGTGCATGCGCGTGCAATGATCAGTTGTCCTTCTTGCGTGTGGCAGTTGCTGAAAACCGGTGTGCGCATGCCTGCTCGCCAGCTGATTGTCGGGTGTGCATGCGCACTAGAACCTGGAAATTTGGCTTTTTCCCAGAGCGCAGCCATGCCAAATGCGTGCGACGTTTCTGCCGGACCTTTTTGGCACTCGTTGCCGAAAAGGCTCGCCATCACTGGACTAGAGTGTGACTTAGAGGTTGTATATTCAGAGTATGAGTTGAATTGTGAGTGTGCCTTTTATATTCAAATACAAATGTGACTACCTTTGTGAGTGTGAGAGCTAAATAGCAGTGTGTCTTGATTTGTGACTGGGAGATTGGAGTGTGACCTGATTTATAAGTGTGAGACAGTGTACATAAAGGTGAGAGTGTGACCTGAATTTTGTGTGCAATGTGTATGATGAGAGAGTGTAAATTCAAATAGCAGTGTGACCCGAATTGTCTGCATTTGTGTGTAGTGTACATAAAAATATAAATGCCATTTTACACACACACACAACACACACACACACACACACACACACACACACACACACACACACACTTAGAAGTATGACTTCATAGATGAGTGGGTGAGTATCTATACAAGTATTAATGTGATTTGATTTATAAGCAAGAGAGAGATATACAGATAGGAATGAAACTTGAGTTGTGTAGCTCTGCCTCTCTGGGTGTGAATATCAAGAGAAATGCAGTGGGTTTTTTTTTGTCCAGCAACTCAAAGGTTTATATAACCGAACAGAGGCAGAAAGGTTGCCATTAATAAGACCTACCACATATTGGGGGGGGGAACCATAGGATTGGGGGAGGGGTCTTAGCCTTCAGTAGCCCCCTTTTCCAAGGAGAACATCCTGTGTTCAATTGCACGACTTGCAATGGAGCTGAAAAATATCCCATCTCATATCCTGTAGGATAAATCCACCTTGACCAGTTAGATGCCTTCCAAATGTCTCACCTTCCAAATTCTGGTGGTAGGAAATAAACTGAAGTTAGATAGTGGATGGTCTTTCTGACACACAACAAGGCGGCTGATGGTTGTAATATGTGGATAAGCAAAAGCTTATCAACCAAGGGGTGATTTGTGGTTCTCTAGAGATGAACGCGGTGGCTCAGTGGCTAAGACGCTGAGCTTGACGATCGAAAGGTCGGCACCTCATCGGTTCGAATCCCTACCGCCGCGTAACGGAGTGAGCTCCCGTTACTTGGCCTAGCTTCTGCCAACCTAGCAGTTCGAAAGACGCGTAAAAAATGCAAGTAGAAAAATAGGGACCACCTTTGGTGGGAAGGTAACAACAGCGTTCCGTGCACCTTTGGCGTTTAGTCATGCCGGCCACATGACCACGGAGACGTCTTCGGACAGCGCTGGCTCTTCGGCTTTGAAACGGAGATGAGCACCGCCCCCTAGAGTCGGGAACGACTAGCACATATGCACGAGGGGAACCTTTACCTTTATAGAGGTGAACAACCTGGGGGTCACCAGGTAGCACTGGGCCACAAATCATTTCAGCCTCAGGCTCTAGGGCTAATCATTCAAAGTGATGGAAATTGTGATTCAGGCTATCGAAGCTTGCATGACCTCAAATGAAGACTATATTGAATGAATAGAATAGAATAGAATTCTTTATTGGCCAAGTGTGATTGGACACACAAGGAATTTGTCTTTGGTGCATATGCTCTCAGTGTACATAAAAGAAAAGATACATTTGTCAAGAATCATGAGGTAAAAAACACTTAATGATTGTCATAGGGTACAAATAAGCAATCAGGAAACAATCAATATTAATATAAATCGTAAGGATACAAGCAACAAGTTACAGTCATACAGTCATAAGTGGGAGGAGATGGGTGATAGGAACGATGAGAAGACTAATAGTAATAGTAATGCAGCCTTAGTGAGTAGTTTGACAGTGGTGAGGGAATTATTTGTTTAGCAGAGTGATGGCATTCGGGGAAAAACTGTTCTTGTGTCTAGTTGTCTTGGTGTGCAGTGCTCTATAGCGACGTTTTGAGGGTAGGAGTTGAAGCAATTTATGTCCAGGATGCGAGGGGTCAGTAAATATTTTCACGGCTCTCTTTTTGACTCGTGCAGTATACAGGTCCTCAATGGAAGGCAGGTTGGCAGTAATTGTTAAATGGTCCTATAACTCTTATTCCTTCTGTAACACTTCTTTGAAAAGAGCCGGTTGGGACGAGACTTAACAGTGTGTTCAGAATACGCTCATGGAAGTGAAGTCCTGTTGAATTCCATATTCAATTGATCAGGCTAAGCCTATTTCTGATATTTGGGGAAATGATTATCGTTTTGGAGGAGATCACCTAGCCAGACTGAAAAAAGTTGGAGGTTCAAATCCTAAAGAACCAGAAGAACAGCTGCTGTAAGCCGAGGTATCAGATATGTGACAGGAAGAGATTCCAAAATTCCTAAGACTGGAGAAATTACATCTCCTTTAGGTTAAAGGAGAGATAGACAATCTATCCTACCACAGTTTCTATATCTCACCATTGCCCATGCTTCCCAAAGATAATGAGGATTATTATCCAGGAAACTTGGGCTGCCAAAAGTTACCTGCTTATGGTCCAAAGAGACTAAGCCTCTAATTTTGTGGTCCTGTTCCATGGCACACTTCACAGGGAGCTGTAATTGTCATCCCAAACCAAATTCAGCAAATATCTTCCAGTTTTCCATGTCACCTGAAGAAATTAGTGGAGATGTATTCATCACTTTGGCCTTGTTCATTGGTTAAATAAATCATCAAGCATAGGAAATCAGGAGTTCAGGCGATTCAGATGAAGGTAGATGGGTTTGTTGTACAGGCGAGTCCTCGACTTATGACCACAACTGTGCCCAAAATTTCTGTTGTTAAGTGAGACGTTTGTTAAGTGAGCTTTGTCCCATTTTATGACTTTTCTTGCCACAGTAGTTGAGTGAATCCCTGCAATTGACAAGTTAGCAACCCAGCTGTTGGTGAATCTGGCTTCCCCATTGACTTTGCTTGTCAGAAGGTCACAAACAATGATCACAGGGGACAGCGGTGGGTTGCTACCAGTATGGTCTGGTTCTACAAACCGGTAGTAGCGGCAGAGGGAGGCTCCGCCTACCTGCCCCGGACGCTTCTGCACATGCGCAGAAGCATTGCGCGCGCACACAAACCAGTAGTGATGGGATTTAGAACCCATCACTGCCCAGGGACACTGCAACCGTCATAAATACGAGCCCGTTGCCAAGTGTCCGAATTTTGATCACATGACCAGGGGGATGCCACAAAGGTTGTATAAGTGTGAAGGATGGTCCTTGTCCCTTTTTTCAGTGTTGCAACTGTGAACAGTCACTAAACGAAAGATTAAACGTCAAGGACCACCAGTGATGGGTTCCTACCAGTGCGGTCCAGTGCGCCGTTCCGGTAGTGACCCGCCGATTGCGCAATTTGCGCGTGACGGCTCTGGTGTCATCTTCGCCGGTCCGTCACATGGCGCCATCTTTTTTCCAAATTTTTGGCCTTTTTTTTGCTTCCTGCGCATGCACAGAAGCAAAATCTCGTGAGGGGATGCTTGTGCACATGAGATTTCGCTGATTTTTTGCTTCCACGCATGCGCGGAAGCAAAAAATCACCGAAATTGCGCTCGCGCGTGCCTCCCCTCACAAGATTTCGGTGATTTTTTGCTTCCTGCGCATGCGCAGAAGCAAAATCGTACAAGGGGATGCACGCGTGTAGCGAGTATGCGCGTGCATGAAACGTGATGATGCGCGCACAGCGCACCGGTAGCCAGGTAAGGGGAACCCGCCCCTGAGGACCACCTGTAGACGTCCATGGCTGTATCACCCAAGGGGGGGGGGAAATTCAGGGAGTAGCGAATTGAATCAACTCTTGAATCAAGGTGTTGATCACCATCTTTAAAGCCCTTCATGGCTTAGGACCAGATTACCTTCGGGACCGCATTCTGCCTCATACTTCCCTTCGACCGGTTAGGGCTCACAGAGTAGGTCTCCTCCAGGTCCCGTCAGCCAAACAATGCCGGCTGGCGGGCCCTAGGGGGAGGGCCTTCTCTGTGGGGGGGCCCGTGCTCTGGAACCAACTTCCCCCAGAGACCCGAACCATCCCCACCCTGCTGGCCTTCCGAAAAGCCGTCAAGACATGGTCAAGAAGCCTCCCCCCCGGTATGACTGTTGGTGAACATTTTTTAAACGTTTGTGTATATGTTTTTTTTTAATTGCTGTTTTTAAATCGTTGTTTATTATTGATGTTCTTATAAAATTGCTGTACGCCGCCCTGAGTCCCTCGGGAGTAGGGCGGCCTAGAAGAACAAATAATAAATAAATAAATAAGTAAAACTCTGCTGGGCAAAAGTATGAGGAAAGCTATATAAAAATGCCCTTTTTGAAAGACATCATTGTTCTCTAGGTTATGTTGCAAAACCAGTGAAGCAGATTTTGACCGTGCTTCTGCGTGTCGACACAGGAGTTAAGTCTGGCAGGCAAGCGCTAATCTTAGGAACGTTCTGTGTTCCTAACTAAGGCCAGACTGTTATTTCCAGCAACGCTGTAGAGCTCAAAGCCTTCCTGACTGATTTTGCTTGTCTTGAACGGTGACACGAATTCTGCCTTGGGTGCCAGATTCGTTTGATGGTTATCGCCAGGAAGAAGAAGGAAAAAAAACCACCAATCCAGGTTTATTTGCCTCGGGAGGTGATGGCCTCTGCACGGTTTTGTGTAAGAACATAGAATGTAGAATAACAGGCTGGAAGGAACCTTGGAAGTCTTCTAGCTCGACTGAATGATCAAGCAGAAGACTCTATGCCATGTAATAGTAATAGTAACAGAGTTGGAAGGGACCTTGGAGGTCTTCTAGTCCAACCCCCTGATTAGGCAGGAAACCCTACACCACTTCAGACAAATGGTTATCCAGCATCTTCTTAAAAACTTCCAGTATTGGAGCATTCACAACTTCTGGAGGTAAGCTGTTCCACTGATTAATTATTCTACCTGTCAGGAAATTTCTCCTTAGTTCTAGGTTGCTTCTCTCCTTGATTAGTTTCCACCCATTGCTTCTTGTTCTACCCTCAGGTGCTTTGGAGAATAGTTTGACTCCCTCTTCTTTGTGGCAGCCCCTGAGATATTGGAACACTGCTATCATGTCTCCCCTAGTCCTTCTTTTCATGTCAGGCAAATGACTGTCCAATTTCTTCTTAAAAACCTCCAGTGATGATGCACCCATAACTTCTGAAGGCGTTCCTTTAGGAAGTGATGGAAGGATGCCAAATCAGGTAGATACTACTGAACAAATGACAAATAAGACACATTTATTCTCTCAATGTGACACGCGCACAGGAGACACCCTGGCCACTTCAGCATTATATAATATTAAAGTTTGCCGCAAAATCAAAACCAGAAGTACACACAGATGACTGATTCAGCTGGATTCAATAACTTCTTTATAAACATAATAATATATATATTTACAATACCACAAGTAGAATTCTTCTTCAATCAGTTACAGGTAAACCCAAGCAGCTTCTAGTTCAGAGAAGACAAGAGAGTGCAGAGTGGACAAGAGAGCAGAGAGGACTGGAGCCATACCCAGCCTTAAGCTTAAGTATTCAGTTTCGATTCTCTGCACAGACTCAGAAGTGGTTAGCTCCCATTGGCTGACTTAGTTGCTATGCCTATTCATTGGCTAACCTTGTTAACATGGCTCTCCCGGTTCATGAATATCTTAACATATAAGTGTTAACAGAATAACAAGAGTTGAAAGGGACCTTGGAGTTCTTCTAGTCCAACTCCCTGCTCCAGCAGGAGACCCTGTAACATTCCAGAAAAGTTCCAGTCTCTTCTTAAAATCTTCCAGTGTTGGAGCATTCACAGCTTCTGGAGGCAAGTCGTTCCACTGATTAATTGTTCTCACTGTCAGGAAATTTCTCCTTAGTTCTAGGTTGGATCTCTCCTTAATGATCTTCCACCCATTACGTCTTGTCCTGCCAAGCTGAACTGGGCTATGTTAGTTTATAGAGGTTAGGGCAGGGGTGGGTTCCTCCCGGTTCGGACCGGTTCGCCCGTACCGGTAGCGACCCACTGGTGACATCACGATGATGTCACGGATCTGGTTCGGTCGGTGCCGATCTGTGGGCGCCGCCATCTTTTTTATTATTTTTTTTATTTTATTTTTTGGGGAATTTTTTTAAAAAAATTTCTTCTGAGCATGCGCAGAAGCCGAATTTCCGGCACTGTGCATGCGGTTGCTATCTTGTTTTTGGCTTTTTTTTCTGGATTTTTCAGCACTGCACATGCGCACGCCCACACAGCACACCCACATGGCGCGGGAGGAAGTGAACTGGTAGTTAAGTAAGTTAGAACCCATCCCTGGGTTAGGGCACTAGGTTGGGTCATTTGCATTCTTTTAGAGTGTCATTGAGGCCCCTTGGAGGCTTATCTGTGTCCTCAGGGCCACTTGAGTAGTGCAAATGGGTGTGGAGCCTTCTTGGAACTATTGAAAGGACTGCTGTAGACTGGAGATTGATGATGTTGAATGCCTCTTCCTCTGTTGAGCGAGGGTTGTTCAATTTTGGCATAGGTGACCTCTTTGACCCCTAGAAGGCTATCAAGAACCCTATACACCCATTTATACTACTCAGGTGATCCTGAGGACACAGATAAACCTCCAGGTTGCTTCAATAACTCTCTAAAAGAATGCAAATGATCAGCTGTTTGCAAGGAGTATAAATCCTTCCATTCCCCATCATCCAGTCGGAGCTGAAGAAGCTTCTTGGATGAGAATGAAATGTCTTCAAAGAAAAACAAGAAAGTCCAGTTGCCTCTTGAAAAAGCATCTTTGGGACAACCATGACCTGAATGACTGAGAATCTCCATAGACATTGTTGGAAGAAATGTCCATCTAGGTTCAGTTCCCAGTGGGGAGAAAGACACTGGAAACATGGAGGCTGCTTGGAAGGACGGTTTAATGGTGAACAGGACCACATGGGTTTGAAGTCCTGGGTAGCTGACCACATGGAGATATCTTTGTCTTTAAAAACATGGTTCTCCTTTTCTCATCCAGGGAAATATAATATTCTGCCTTTTTAATATTTCCTAAAACATTTCATTCTTCTAAGAGGGGTGGGTGTTAACTTTTTTCAACATCATTCCATTAACTATTCTTACTTTCAGAAAATTTCTCCTTACTTCTCGGTTGGATCTCTCTTTCAACCATGCTTCAGAGCGAATGGGTCTCAGAGGAGAACCCTTATTTTCACATATGGATATATTTGCTATTATACTCTTCCCTCTCCGCTCAGAAAATATGTACTTAAATGCAATTCAAGAAATGGTGAAAGAAAACTTTATGTACAGAAACATTCAATGTCTCATACTGTACAATTGCACCAGGGGCAGGTTCCTAATTTTTTTACTACCACTCTGTGGGCATGGCTTATTTTGTGGGTGTGGCTTGCCAGCCATGTCACTGGGTGGGCGTGGCTTGCCAGCTATGTGACCAGGTGGGCGTGTCTTGCCGGTCATATATTAGTTATTTCAGAGAGATGTTACTACTATTTTTGCTATTTTGTACCTTACATGAAAAGCTTTGCATACAAAGTGCGTGTTACACCATGGCAACACAGCAAACTTTATATGCAGAAAATGCTATAGTTAAAAGACAAGCAAGTCTCATACAGCATTTTTGGTTTCAGTCATGGATTCCTTAGATGAAAATATTGAAGACTGTTAAAAGAACAGTATCTTTTAACAGTCCTCAATGTTTTCGTCTAAAGAATAACAGTATAAAACTGTATAAAATTAACAGTATAAAAGTTTAAGTTTTCGGAAAACGCCCACTTTGGGAAGCTTTAGGCAAAAGCGAAGGAAAAATGTCAAATGCGAGCTTCTTATTATTTTCAAGCGAAGGGATGGGGAAAGACTTAATTGTCAGATTTCTGGGCATGAGCAAAAGAAATTTTTTAAAAAAAGTTTTTTAAAAAAAATTTTTTTTAATGGTGGCACTTAGGCACTGGCAAACGACTGCACCGGTACTGTGACATCACTAGCGGGCCGCTACCGGTGCTATAGAGTGGACCGCACCTGTAGGAACCCACCACTGAATTGCACATATACAATTGCATAGTACTGCAAGGTGAATTTATACAAGGAGTTTCATTTTTAGAAACGAGAATCAGCTTAAACAGATGAACTATTCAGGAAGAATTAGGACAAATAGAACTTTTAACATGAGCAATGTAGCAGCAAAAGGATTCTAAGTAAGAAAAGACTGGAGTTTTTTGTTCTTGAAACTAACAACAATACTTGTTCCCTAAAGTTACTTGAAGATACTGTATGTGCATTTGGGATAAAATTGAAACATCAAGATAATTGTCTAAAACTTTCAGGAAAAAAGGTAAGAAGAATATAGAAATATAGAAATAGAAAACAAAAGAAATTAAAACTCATCCCAAGGTGCTCAACCAGGCATCTAAAGAATATCTAAAAATGTATTAAGTAAATTCTCCTTTAATTCGTACCTTTTAGAAACTCAGAATAACCATGAAATAGGTTGTTGGGGATTTAATTGAAGATGAAATCACAGAGACAATTGCATTTTGTGCTAGGAGAACAAAGCAAGAGTAAGCAATGGCTAAGCACATAATTGTTCAATTACCTTTTAAAATCAAGTTGTAAAAAAAATGTAACTGTAATTTTAGCCCCAGGATTAATAGCTTTATTACTTCGTATATACCTACAAATCAAGAAGGATCTTTTTACTTAGACAGAGGCCAATCCTTGATTTGAAAGGCATTGATTGATATATGTAGTTTAGCATAGTAATTCTACATCAAAACTTGTAGGTAATATTTAGAAATAATGAATTATATCATTGACTGAATGGATGCATGCTGAACAGTCATTAATTGGGATGACCAAATTAAGCAGAAGGGAAAAGATAAGCCTGAATCTTGTCCACGTTATTACTGGCATTTAGAATGAGTCATTTCTTCACATTCTGCATATTCATTCGGAAATTACAGAAGTCAATATTAAAAAAAATAAATCCAACCTACAGTATTTAACTTCTTTGCTGATGACATCTAAGTTTTTAACTTTTGAACTGCATATTCCCACAATCACTGATGCATTAAGACGTATCAATAATCAGACAGCCAACTAAATATGAGCCAGCAGTGTGCAGCAGCTGCCAAAAAGGCCAACGCAGTCCTGAGCTGCATAAATAGAGGGATACAATCAAGGACCAGAGAGGTACTAGTACCACTCTATAAAGCCTTGGTCAGACCACACCTAGAGTACTGCATCCAGTTTTGGTCACCACACTACAAAAAAGACATTGAAACCCTAAAGAAAGTGCAGAAGAGAGCAACCAGGATGATAAAGGGTCTGGAAAATAAAACATACAAAGAGCGGTTGCAGGAACCGAGCTTGGCCAGTCTGGCGAAGAGAAGGACCAGGGGTGACATGATAGCAGTGTTCCAATACTTGAGGGGATGCCACAGAGAGGAGGGGGTCAGGCTGTTCTCTATGGCACCAGAAAGCCAAACAAGGAATAATGGATGGAAGCTGACCAAGGAGAGATTCAACCTGGAAGTGAGGAGAAACTTTCTGACGGTGAGAGCAATCAACCAGTGGAACAGCTTGCCAGCAGAGGTCGTGAGAGCCCCAACACTTGCGACCTTCAAGGAGAGACTGGACTGCCATCTGTCTCAGATGGTGTAGGAACTCCTGCTTGAGCAGGAGGTTGGACTAGATGACCTACAAGGTCCCTTCCAACTCTAATAATAAATCTAAACCCTTTTAATTATCTAGTCAGGCTTGTGCATGGATGTAGATTTGGACAAGCTTGGGTGTTTAACTACTTATCAGAGCCGAGGTGGTGCAGCGGTTAGAGGCAGTACTGCAGGCCACTTTAGCTGACTGATCCACAGGTCAGCAGTTTAAATCTCACCGGCTCAAGGTTGACTCAGCCTTCCATCCTTCCGAGGTAGGTAAAATGAGGACCCAGATTGTTGGGGGCAATGTAAATATACATTGCTTACTGGTGTAAACCGCTTAGAGAGTGCTTGCACTGTGAGGCGGTATATAAATCTCACAAATAAATAAATAAATACTTCAAAGGGTGTGCACATGTGCGCATATGCCAATCAAATAAGTATTTGAAACAGGCCCAAAATGTGTTTAAGGATCATCGAAGAGAGGCCTTTAATAATTTAATAGAGATGATACAGAGGGCATAGAGAAGGAATGAGAAGAAGCAGGGCACTGTGACAATTCACTTAGCAACTTTATTTATTTTATTTATTTATTTAATAGATTTGTATGCCGCCCAACTCCCGGGGGACTCTGGGCGGCTCACAACATGTCCAAATCTATTACAGTAAAACATATAACAATTAAAAGATATATAAAATTAAAAAGAAATCTCCAACATTCATAACTAAAGGGGGGAGACCCCGAGATACTCAACTCGGTCTCACTTTCACCCCGCCTGCCGGAAGAGCCAAGTTTTTATTGCTTTACGGAAGGCCAGCAGGGTGGGGATGGCTCTGATCTCCGGAGGGAGCTGGTTCCATAGGGAGGGAGCTCCCACAGAGAAGGCTCTCCCCCTAGGCCCCGCCAACCAACATTGTTTGGTCGATGGGACCTGGAGGAGACCAACTCTGTGGGACCTAACCAGTCATAGGGAGGTATGCGGCAGGATGCGGTTTTCTTAAAAACTCCAGTAATGAAGCATCCTCAACTCCCGGAGGCAAGCCATTCCATTGATTAATTGTCCGTACTATCATGAAATTCCTCCTTATTTCCAAGTTGGATCTCCCTCTAATGAGCTTTCACCCCTTGCTTCTTGTCCTGCCCTAAGGTGCTATGGAGAATAAATGGATGCCCTGGTCGTAGGGAGGTATGCGGCAGGATGCGGTCCCGAATTCACTTAGCAACTTGTATATAATTGTTACACAATGATTTATAGGAATAGTCACTGATGGCAACTCGTCTGGGATGGCTGGAATTAAATGGACTTCCTTCCTTCCCTCTTCTTGCTTTTGCCCTCCCTTCCGTTCTTCTTCCACTCTTCTTCCCTCCTTTAGTCTTCTTCCTCTCTCCCTCCCACCTTTCCTTCCTTCCTTCCTTCCTTCCTTCCTTCCTTCCTTCCTTCCTTCCTTCCTCCTTCCTTCCTTCCTTCCTTCCTTCCTCCTTCCTTCCTCCTTCCTTCCCTCCCTCCCTCCCTCCCTCTCCTTCTTTCCTCCACTCCTCCCTTCCTCTCCTTCCTCCCTCCTCCTCCCTCCCTCCCTTCCCTCTTCCTATCTCCTTTAGTCTTCTTCCTCTTTCCTTGTGCCTGGGACTAAATAGTAGCACAAAGGCTATTATAACACAACAGCATAGTGGCTTCATTTAAGAGCAAAGCACCTAAAAGAGATAAGAATGTGCAGGCATTGCACAAAAGATAAAGACAAAAAAAAAAAAACCCCACAATAAAATCAGAAGTAATATATATTAAGACTTTTCACCAGGAACAGATAAGGGGTGAATGTGTGAGGCTACAAGACGAGATTCACTGTCTTGTCTTAGCAAGGTGTCTACATTAGAGCCACGGTGAATTTCAATTTGTTATTTTCAGAGTCGGTAGGGATTCTGTAGCGCTTTTCTGGAATCCATATAAATACAAGATGGTTCCAGAGACTCCAAACCTCTTCACAAAGTTAGTTTAGTCCACTGCCGTGTGTTTAGATTCATTTCCCTAGCCTTATATTGTGAAGATTCAAAGAACCTGGATCATTTTCAGAGAAGGGCATTTGGAGTGTCAAGCCTTAAAAAAAAAATAGAGAGAGGCATGAGACCGACTTCTTCAAATACCTGAAAGGATGTTTGACAGAAGAAAGTCAAGATTTGTTCTCTTATGGTAGAATTATGGCAAAAAAAAGTGCATTGAAGAGCAACCAGGATGGTCAGGGGACTGGAGACTAAAACATATGAAGAGCAGTCGCAGGAACTGGGCATGGATAGTCTAGCGAAGAGAAGGACTAGGGGAGACATATTAGCAGTCTTCCAATATTTGAGTGGCTGCCACAGAGAGGAACTATTCTCCAAAGCACCTGAAGGCCAGACAAGGAATAATGGATGGAAACTGAACAAGGAGAGACTCAACCTGGAAATAAGGAGGGACAGTGAGAGCAATCGACCAATGGAACAGAAGTTGCCTTCGGAAGTTGTGGGAGCTTCATCACTTGAGACTTTCAAGAAGAGATTGGAGTGCCATTTGTCAGAAATGGTGTAGGGTCTCCTGCTTGAGCAGGGGGTTGGACTAGATGACCTCCAAGGTCCCTTCCAACTCTGTTAATCTGTTAAAAAAAATTCAGAACATGGAATAATGGAATTAAATTGCAGGAAGTTGGATTCGGATGGAATAACTAACAACTTTTCTGAAAGTTAGATCAGTTCACCAGTGGGCCAATTACCAAGGAGTGCTGGGCTCTGTTCACCGGATGTGCTCAAAAGCTAGACAGGGTCCTTTCAGCAAGGAGGAAGTTGAACTTGGTGAACTGTAAGATTCTAATACTTTAGCTCAATCTGATGCTTTCCTTCAGAGCTTTCCCCAACTGTACTGTACAGGTTCCTTTCAACAGAAGAGAGCAATTACTAGAACTGGGATTCTGGCAGCCAGTATAAAAACCACTGAAATCTAGACAAATCTAGACAAAAATACTCTATGCAAATCTCTCATGAAATAAATAACCCAACAGGCCAAAGGTCCATAGGGCAAGAAACCTGTAATGTTATAACTGAAGTACACCAAATGTACTATGCAGCAAAGATAAAGTTATCACGACAACTAAATGTATTCTGACTAGCTGGTTTTTGTGTGCATGTGTGTGTGTGTATGGATCAATAGATGGATGGACATACATAGCATTTGTCTGTCCATCTATCTATTAAAAATATTTTTTATTTTATTTTATTGAAAAAAAATGAACAAAGTGAAAACCATAAAAGAAAATAAAGATAATAAAGGCAAAATAGTAAATAATTCACTTAATATTAAATATTAATTAAAGGGTCACCATCAGTGAGCTGTTGGATAGTATTGCTTGGTCTGTTGTATGGATGCTTGAGTGGTTCAGGGTGGGGAATTCGTGGTGGGTGGGGCATGTTTTTAGGGATTGCTATGTGTGTTGGGACTGGTCTTGAAGCGTTATGTCAATTTCGTTGTATGGGTACTATGTATATACGTACAATGACAATAAATTGTTATTATTATCTTGTAGCTTTAATATCACTTTCCCCCCTCTTTTTCTTTCCTCATTTTATATGCTAATCATTTTCCTGGCTTATTTGCAAATTCAATATTTTTTTTTGCTCTTCAATTTAATTTTCACCTCAATTGATGTTAGCAAAGACAATTGCCACTGTAAAAGTTTATTATTTTGTTGTGAAATCATTTTCTTTGGGGGGAATTTCTTGAATTCCTCTTTCATTTTTATCTGATCTAAAATTGTCTGTATTTTCTCTTGTCTCTTCGCTTTGAAGTGAATGCCCACTTTGTAAATATTAGTTGCCAAATTCTTACAAATCCAAACGTTATCGATTCTTGAAAAAAGATGGGTGTCATTTAGAAAAATAAGTATCTTTTTTTTTGCATCACAATTTTTTGCATCTCGGTAAATTTATTAGCTCTAAATTGTCCATCATGTAAAAAAAACAAGATTTTGGTAATTTGCCTTGTGTTGGTTTAATATCTTTCTCAGAGGTTATGTCCCTTTATGGACAAATTACTCCATTCCAGCTTCCATTAAACTCTATTTTCTTATGGTAAGTCCATTAATTTATCCAAAAGTCCTTTGTAAAACTAACTTTGTCTTCCTTTGAATCAGAAATTTCCATTATCAAAGTTTTGGCCTCATGCAAAGCAGCTTCCACCCCCACATAGTTACCATAATCACCAATCAACATCAGTCCTGCTTCTACTTGGCTGTTTATATACAAAACAACTCCCTATCTCTTTTTAACTCCTGCTGAAATAAAATCTTCAGCCAAATTTGGGGGTGAAGATTTTATATATTTTGATTCACCACTTAGCTGGAGATACTTGGCATGTAGGTTCACAACTGCTGTCCATCAATTTTTCTTCTTGAGCCATGGTGGCGCAGTGGTTAGAATCTAATATTGCAGGCAAACACTGCCCACAGCCTGGAGTTCGATCCTGACTGGGCTTTTTAAGGATTTAGTGAGAAGGTTGAGTTATACCGGTAGTCCTCGACTTACAGCAGTTCATTCAGTGACTTTCAAAGTTACAACGGCATTGAAAAAGTGACTTATGACCTTTTTTCACAGTTACAACCTTTGTAGCATCCCCATGATCATGTGATTAAAATTCAGATGCTTGGTAATTGGTTCATATTTATGACCATTCCAGAGTCCCAAGGTCATGTGATCCCCTTTTGCGACCTCCTGACAAGCCAAGTCAATGGGGAATCCAGATTCACACAACAGCCCGGTTGCTAACTTATCAATTGCAGTGATTCACTTAGCAACTGTGGCAAGAAAGTTCGTAACATGGGGCAAACTCACGTACAAATGTTTCACTTAATGACATAAATGTTGGGCTCGATTGTGGTCGTAAGTTGAGGGCTACCTGTGTAGGTATGTTGAGTCTGAAAAAGTATGCAGATCATAGTATTTTTCACCGTACGGTGAAAAACAAGACATCCACCCAAGCATTCCTTGCACATTTCATAAGGAAGTTAATACAAGACAGAACAAAACAAACACATTTCTCCAAAATTCTCTTCTCCCTTGAAAAAGGTTGAGAGGACAGCAACATGCAGAATATATATTTTTTTCTGCACAGCGTTTGTTTTGAATCTGCCACAAATGTTTTTTTTTTAAAAAATTATTCCAGTGGCATAAAGATTTGTGAGCATTAAACAGAAGTTGAGAAGCTTTTCATCGAGCAGGGAAGCCAAAAATAGTTGGGCTTCTGTTGCACTTTAGAATGTGCACTTTTAAGTCAAATATCACCCCAGCATTCCCCATTGTTGTGCAAAGCCTCTCACTGCAAAAAAAAAAAAAAAACAAACAAAAAAAACCCTACAGCAAGATATAAACAGACGTTTAAAAAAAAAACATAAAGAAACAGAATAAGAATTAAAACCAGCTAGGCAGGATTAAGAACTTATTTGCCCTCAGTTTTGCACCACAACGCTAATATTCTGTGATAAATAGTACAGCAGTAACAGGGATAATATAACTTTAAAGGGCTAAAATGATATTTGGGAAAACAGGATGACCTGACGAGTCCTTGGTGTTTTCTGAGAGCTACAAATATTCTTCTTTATTAGTAACAGGATGATCTGTTTTGAGATCAACACACTAAGTGCGGAAGCTCCTTTCCTTTCCCTTTCCTTTTTTTGTCCCTTGGCCTGGATGCCCAATCAATATTGCAAGGGTCAAGGTCAACTTTTTTTTTTACTATTTTGAACAGAGATTAAACCTGGAAATGTCTGCTTTGCAGAACTGTAGACAATCTCTCTGCATATGCTGAAAACCTTTATCCGACTTAAGAGTTTAAACCCAGGTTTTGAAGAAGAAGAAGAAACTAATTAAATTGGATTTTTCAAGTCCAGTCTGAGCCTCGATTTTGCTCCAACCTCATTATAGAAGAAGCTCTTCGGTGTAGCCTGCAGCGCTTGCCAGTTCCTTGGTGTCCCTCATTCAAGTGCTAACCTGATTTGACCCTTCTTAGCTTTCCAAGATGGGTCAAGGTCAGCCTAACACACTGGATTAGGCTAAAGCAGGGGTCCCCAAACTTGGCAACTTTTAAAACTTGTGGACTTCAACTCCCAGAATTCTCCAGCCAGCTATGCTGGCTGGAGAATTCTGGGAGTTGAAGTTCACAAGTCTTAAAGTTGCCAAGTTTGAAGACCCCTGGGCTAAAGTATAATTGGGTACAGGAAGTCCTCAACCTATGACCACAGTTGAGCCCAGAATTTATGTTGCTAAGTGAGAAATTTGTTAAGTGGGTTTTGCCCCATTTTAGGACTTTGCTTGCCACATACATTCAGTGAATCACTGCCATTGTTAAATTAGTAACATGGTTGTTAAATGAATCTGGCTTCCCCATTGACTTTGCTTGTCAGAAGGTCGCAAAAGATAGTCACGTGACTCCAGGATACTGCAACCGTCGTAAATATGAACCAGTTGTCCGAATATAAATCACGTGACTGTGTGGATGCTACAATGGTCATAAGTGCGAAAAATGGCCATATATCACTTTTTTCAATGCCGTTGTAACTTCGAACAGTCACTAACCGGACTGTTGAAAGTCCACTGTAAAAACTGTACTTTGGGATGAGCATGTTCTGGAAATCCCATCCTCCTCTTAGGTTTCAGGGATAAATGAGTTACCATGGAAAGCCTAATTATTAATGATAGAAGAGAATTTTGATAGAATGATAGAAGGAAATATTTGTAGTTTGGGGTTGAAGTGTGGAGTCCTTGGTTCTCCCTATGCTTTGTTGTTTTCTTGTAGACGTTTTGACAGGAAATTTGCACACCCAGTGTACCACATGAGTTCAGAGATGCTGACACAAACTTGTAGTTTTGTATAAAATAAATATATTTAGCATTTATATTTTCAGCAGACAAGATAGTCAGGAACACAAGAACTTCATGAGGTAAATCGTTAGGTAAACCACACAACAGCATACCAAAGAAAAAGGCGGGAAAAAAGGGGAACTCCCCCTTTATACCCAGCGACCAATCATAAAGTAGATTGCCTCATGCAGGTGCCCACATTCTCCAATCAGTCAACTACAACTGTGTGTTCTGGCCCATTATACACTTAACTGTTCCAGCTGTTAAATTAAATATCTTAACATTTTTCATTATCCAAACTAGCAAGAAAAGAACCAAGCTCAGAGAGCACCAAGAACTTCTTATTGTTTGGGACAAAACATATCATGATAGTGGCTGTGTTTTCTCATCTTGGACTGTGAATTCAGCTGCTGTGTCGAAGGACAACTGGAATGATCTAGGTTCAGATCCATATTTAATAACGAAACTCCTTTTTTTCGTGTCTCTTTCCAATTCTGTGGAATTTTATGGAACCCTAAAGCAGCCGAGATATGTGCTTGTGGATAATTCAACTGAAACAAAACTGAAAGCAAAGCTAATACTAATTGAGCTTGTATTAACCCAGGATCCAGACCTGGTTTAAACTTGTTTTGCAAATGCAGCCACCATATGAATGGACTGGTTTCCAAAATATGCTAAGCTGTGGTTTCCTTCCTTAACTGATTGGGTGAACAAACCACAATTGCTGAGTCACACAACATTGTCAGGCAAAATGAAGATGTGTTGGTGTACCCTAACTGAAAAATGTGACAAAACTGGAAGCAATGCAATATTACGCAGGCCATCCGGAATTCTTGGGGCAAAGGTTGAGGTGCCAAAAGTAAATAAATGTGAACAAAAAAAAATGGCACAATAATTAAAAATAACCCTCCTTTCTCCCTTTTGGAGAAAATGGAATATTGAGAAAACGAGAAAGATAAGAGTGGTTCCATTCCCCACCATCCAGTCAGAGCTGAAGAAGCTTCTTGGATGAGAAGCGAAACGTCTTCAAAGAAAAAAAAACACCAAGGAACAAGGGGGAGGGGAAAGCACCTTTGGGACAACCATGACCTGGATGACTAAGAATCTCCACAGAAATAGAGTGATTGAGATCACATTTTGAGCATTGGCATAAGACTCAAATGTGCTTTTTCAAGAGGCAACTGGTTTCTGGTTTTTTTTTCTTTCAAGAGGTTTCGCTTCTCATCCAAGAAGCTTCTTCAGCTCTGAGTGGATGGTGGGGAATGGAAGGATTTATGCTCCTTGCAGACCGCTGGTCATTTGCATTGTTTTAGAGAGTCCTTGAGGCCACTTGGAAATTTATCTGTGTCCTCGGGGTCACCTGAGTAGTGCAAATGGGTGTGGAACCTTCTTGGAACTGTTAAAAGGACTGTGTTGTAGACTGGAGATAGAGGATGTGGTATCCCTCCCCCTCTGTTGAGAGAGGGCTGTTCAATTTTGACCTAGATGGCCTCTTTGACCCCTCTTTCAAACCATGACTGAGACTCTCCATAGACATTGGCATAAGAGTTTTAGGCTGCCCTGGTCAATTCTTGTGTTCGATTATACTATAACATAACCATTGGTTTGACTTGCGAATCTAGCCATTATGGTTTGTGGCTTATGGCATTGTGCGAACCCGTACTAGGGTGATTTGCAAAACTGGCTTCAGCCTACCAAGGGAAACTAGCCCATGCAGGCTGGGAAACCCTGGTGTGCTTCTCTATGGGATTGTAACGGCAATCTACTCTTTACCCCAAGTGATCAGTCGCGGCTTACATAAACCCAGGTTCGGAGCAAACCATGGCTTGGCATGCCGCCAAAGAGTTGCCCGGGGCTTTCTCTGAAATCAACCCGATCTTTTGCCTCTCCCGGGTTAAAGCCCCGGATTCTTGTCCGATGAAGCTCAGCGCCTCCGCTCAGCCCAGAAAGGAGGACCGGGCAGGCTGAGCGGGCGAGGAAAGGAGGGGCAGCCTAGAAGCGAGGACAAGCGGGAGGGCTTCGGGGGCTCTGGCTCTCGTTCGCTCGCCAAGCTCTCCCCTTCCCATCACCTGGCGGGCGGGCGGAAGGATTCTGCCAAAGGCGGTGGAGAGAGAGAGCGAGAGAGAGAGAGCTTGCCTCCTCGCTTTAGGAAGGGAAGAGGAGGCGCTGCCTGCCTGCTTCTCTCTCCGAGCCCTCCCGTTTGGCCGCTGGGGAAGCGGAGAGCGCCGAAACAGCAGCAGTTGCAGCCCAGCTAAGCCGCCGACACCGCCGCGGTTGTCAGCTGGTGACCGTGGCCCGGGCGAAGGAAAGCGGGAAGCAAGGAAGCAGACAAGCGGCCGCGGAGCTCCAAGGCACCCTTCGCCCTCCCGCCAGTGAAGGAATTCTGCGGGTAGGGGCGCCGCTCGGGCTTTCTCTTCCTTGCCGCGTCTGCCTCGCCTGGCGGGCGAGGGAGCGAGGGGGAAGCTGTGCCTGTGATCCTGCATTGGGATAAGGTAGGGTATGCTTGTGTGTGGGGGGGGGTTGCATTAGGGGAGGGACGGGACCTCAGTCCTTGGGCGAGCGTGTGTGGGTTGGGGGCGGGGTGGGTTGGGTTGGGGGAGAGGCAGCCCTCGCCTTAAGCAACACCGAGCACAGCCGACACGGGTCTGAAGCGGGGAGGAGGAGGAGGAGGAATGCAGCTAGATGCGGGCAAAATCCACCTCGTTGCATGGGGTGGGGGAAGGTTTTCCAGGTAGGCGATTTTGTGGGTAGGCGATTTTGTGGGGGCTGGGGGGGTAGAGAAACAAAGATAAGACACGGTTTGGGAAGTTCCCTTAGGATTCAGAGGAAAGGCTGGACAACGGCGTTTGGGAAAGGAAGGTGGGAGAGGATGAATTCTTTTACAAGTAGCCGCGATCGAGGGATACCGTAGTTGAGTGAACCCAGAGGCGACGGCGTGCGGGGGGGGGGGGTTGAGATCGACTAGATCACTTCTCGGGGCTGTCTACATCTGAAGCGAGGGAGGGTCAACGTAGCAGACCGCTTAGGAAATGCCCAGCCGCAAGGGCTAGGTTGTAGAAACCCAGAGCGAGGCACAGCTCCTGGGTGTAGGTCAGTCTGCACAAACCTGGTTGTCCTCTAGCCTTCAATTCCCACCCTTTCCAGCCAACCTGGGGTGGGGGTTCGGAATGATGGAGGTTGTACCCCAAGCACCTTATGTTGAAAAATCTTATGTTGAAAAATCACCTTATGTTGAAAAATCTGGTGCAGATGATGTGATAAAAGCGAATAAACGGTAGAGCAGCAGCAAGGATACAGACAGTAACGAAAACAAACTCTCACACAGACACACACTCACACAGATACACGCACACACACATACATCGAGGAACGCAGTAGTTGTCATGGATGCCACAGCCCCCAACCCTTAGATTATTCCATTGCCTAACGAGGAGACGCCGGCCTCGATCATCGTCTTAATCGGCTGTTCAGCACCACGGACAGCACCTAGCGGAAGCTATTGGGCAAAGTTGGGCGAAAGAAAGCCGGGGAAGTTGCGATGTTGTGTTGCGTCTGTAATTTTGCGGCGCTTGGATAAGGTTTAGAGGAGGGGGTCGCTTTCTATACACTGAGGGGCTCGGTGCGATATCTCATCTCGGTTGCACCTCATGGAAATGCCACTTGAGATAGAAGGATGCCTTTAGAATTTGTCCCATCTTATGTTGCCTTGTTGCTTTATGCAACAGCTTACACTTGTCTACCCTTGGTTGATTTCCTCACAACCAACACACACATTCCCCGTCCTGTCTTACTATTAGAAATATGGATGATGTTCCCATTAACCAAGCACATATTTTGTATTATTTAAAAAAACCCCACTACCTTTATCTAATTAAACTAACGGAATGAAAATAATATTAATTTATGTCTCAAATAACAATCAACTTTATTTATTTATTTATTTATTTATTTATTCATATTTATATGCCGCCCAACTCCGGAAGGACTCTGGGCGGCTAAATGCCCTGTTGCATGTAGAATGTAGTGGAGAAAATATTAGCTTGTTGGACATTTCCAGTTTTCACGGAGTTTGAAGTTCAGAATCCACATTCAGCCTGTTTATACAGGATGGGTGATTCTTCCTGTTTTCTTAAATTTTTTGGATATGAAGCCCTCTTCCCCCACCCTCAAAAAAGTAAGTCTCTGGATTCTTCTAGATCTAGAAGATCAACAGTATCCCAGCTATATTTTGTTACTACATCTGCTTCACATTGTGCATGACTGGAGACAGCCAACTATAACACTGTGAAGTTAAAGCTGTTATCTGTTCCAGTGTTGTCAACAACACATAGCCACAAAATCTCAAGTGTGCCCAGATCACCTTGTCTAACGTAACACTTTGTATGCGGTCATGTTAGACTGCAGGGTTTCAGTGGTGTGTCAACATCACTGCCGTATTTATCCCAAGTGGTTGCAAACCTACCTCAAATTGCTGGCTAGAAGTAACCTACCAAAATATAACTCCAAGCCAAACAAATAAAGAGAGAGAGAGAGAGGATAGTCATTGGGTGGAATGTTGGAAAAACACATAGAGCCCTTCTCAAATTATGATCAAATTAGGAGTTCTTGAACAACAACAAAAGACATTTGGTCTGCTTTTGAGTACCCAGCAGGTAATCAGCGCCATCTAATTATCAGTTCAGCAACAACTTTTGTTTTTTGAGTCTTAACTGTCCTGATTCCCTTCCATACAAACTAGCCACAGACTGAGAAGATGTTTGTCTGATTTCTTTCCCCCTACCGGCCGTGTTTTATTCAGTATGTTGAATGAGAATTAGCTTTGAAAGCATATTTTCAAAAGAAGACAGAACGTTGGATAAAGTCCATGGACAGAGAGTTGTTTTCCTGCATTTATTTAAGGACAAGGAGAAAATATTCTATTTCACAGTACCGTCCTCTCTCCAGCAATTCAGAGCCTCCCCAGCTTTCCAAGGGTAGAGTCCAGGAAGAAACCCTCTCTCAAAAGGCTTTTTCAGAACTGGTGCACTGGTTCACCAATAAAGAGTTACCCTGCCCTTGAAAAACTGTTAAGAGAAATGCTCTCTTGCCTGAATAAATCACTCCATTCTCTACCCACAAATAAATCACTCCATTCTCTGCCCACAAATTGGATGGCGAATCTAGAAAGGTTGCTTATACTTAACATTAATAGAAGCTGTTTTCTGTATATTGATCCACTTCATTAGACTATTGTCACTATGGTATCACATCCTTGGTAATTTATAGGTTGGGGTGGCTTTTTAACTTCCCCACATTTACTGCTGGGTCTCCTCAGTTACAGTGGGATCTCCCTCCCTCCTTCCTTCCATCTCCCTTTCTCTCTTTTTCTCCCCTTCTCCCTTTCCCTCATATAATTGGCTCAACCTTATCAGTTCATAGGATGGGAGAATGCAAAACATCATGCCAAGCTGAAATGAAATTGGACAGTTTATAATTTAGTATGCTGCAGGAAACACAGCCATTGCCTTAACAAGTTGTATGAAGTAGTCCATCCATCATTTTATTTATGGCCTTTGCATGTCAGGTACACGACACCATCTCTCAGTTAACCCAGATTTAGCGTTTAGCATGTTGCATGAACACAATCAATGAATACTCTCATTGAAGCAATAGAGATACTTTTGAGAGAGAGAAAATTGGATTAGGAAAGGAATACAAGCATCCCAGAACCAGCGTTTAAGAGAGAGAGAGAGATGGGGGGGAAAGAGAGAGAGAGAGAGAGAGAGAGAGAGAGAGAGAGAGAGAGAGAGAGAGAGAGAGAGAGAGAGGGAGGGAGGGAGGGAGGGAGGGAGGGAGGGAGGGAGGGAGGGAGGGAGGGAGAAGCATCAGTTGGACAATTTTGTGGTTGAGCAGTGGGCGCCTTGCTATTTTAACTCCCATTTGATTTGGTTGACTCAGACATCTGAACGCTTGCTGCATTTCTTGCTTTCGACTTCGATCTATGTTTTTGTGTTCAGTCAGTTCCCAGATCTGCACAAATCTTACCAAATCAGTTTTATAGGAAAAACTATATTGAAGACTTAGGGATAATATCTCTATAACATTCCCTACTTCTAAGAAGAGACAGATTGAGGAAGGAAGCCCGATCATCTTTAAAACCGTCCCAACTTCTCCTGCCCACCAAAGGAATCTGTTTCCAAAACTCTAATTCGCTGGTTATATTGGAACTACTTGAAAGGTTGGCTGTGTTCTCCTTTATAAGTACTGTTTCTTTTCTTTTATTTGTAAGCCATCCAGATTCAAGGAATAGTCACGTGACCTTAGAACTGGAATAAATAAATATATTTGTCACCAGCTTTTCTTCGTTAGGTGGGAAAATGGCTCATAACTAGTGGCCATTGACTGTCAATGTGTGTCTTTTTAAATCATCTTTGATTATCCATGTTGTATAATAATTTTTTTTGGTGTTTGTTTCTGTTATAATAATCTGTGGTTTTATGGCATGCCGTAAATTGTCCACAGGGCTTTAACAGAACTATTCGATAGAATATAATCTCGCTGTTGACTTAGTCGTAGCAATTTATACCATCATGAATGTCAAGATCCTTAAGGAACCCACTTGGGTATTTTCCAGCTAAATTCAGACCACAGGAAGACACAGTAGTGTCCAATATATACCCACTGCACCATATTGGAGAAAATTGCTAAATGCATTAAACATCTTTTCCTTTTCTAAAAAAAAAAAATCTTACCTTTGCCATTCAAGATAAGACAAAAAAAGACTCTTACCTCCTCTCTTTTATATTGCAAATATCATTCCTCCCCTTGTTTTTTAAAATGCTCCCTAAGTCAAACAGTTGAAAGAAGCAGAATGGAAAATCTGAAAAGTCTAGTAAGTTGGCACCGCTAGTGGGCGCTCTTACAACAACATCTGCAGTTTAAAAGAAAGGTTATGCTTGCTCTCTCTCTCTCTCTCTCTCTCTCTCTCTCTCTCTCTCTCTCTCTCTCTCTCTCTCTCTCTCTCTCTCTCTCTCTCTCTCTCTCCAGATATTTTTCTCCAGATCCAGATATTTAGACATTTATTCCTTCACACACACAAAAAGGAATTTTGTTCTTTTTTGCACTCTTTCCAGCGTTTCTACATTTTTTTTCATAATGTGGTGACCAAAACTGGATGCAGAATTCTAAATGTGGTCTTACTAAGGCGGTACTGGAACTTCACGTGATCTTGATTCTTTTCCTCTGCTAATGCAACCTAGGATTGCATTGGCTTTTTTGGCTGTTGCTGCACACTGCTGGCTCATATTTAAGTGATTGTCCACTAGGAATCCAAGATACCTCTCACAGTTGCTGCTATTGAGCCAGGTTTCACCTAATCTGTACCTGTGCTTTTGGTTTGTCTTGTCTAAATGTAAAACCTTGTTTTTCTTGACATTGAATTTAATTTTGTTGGATAGGGCCCAGGGTTCAAATCTGTCGAGATCCATCAGATTCCTGGAGATAGTGGTTCACATTTAGATAGTGAATGGAGGCTGTTTGCATTGGTGGCTTCTGCTCCTTTGTCTTTCTCACACACACAGAATAGAATAAAAGAGCTGGAAGGGACCGTGGAGGTCTTCTAGTCCAACCCCCTGCTTAGGCAGGAAACCCTATTCCCTTGATGGCGAACCTATGGTATGCGTGCCAGAAGTGGCACGTGGATCCATATCGGTGGGCACGCGAACTCAGGTCCAGCTGATTTTCGGGCCTTCTGGGCCCACTGGGAGTCGGGAAACAGCCTGTTTTCAACCTCCGGAGGGGGTGGGGAAGGCCCGTTTTTTGCTCTCCCCAAGCTCCTAGAAAGGTTCTGAAGCCTGGGGAGAGAAAAAAAACGGAACTTCCGGTTCAACCGGAAGTCAGCAAACGAAACGTTTCCAGCCTCCGGAGGGCCTCCGTGGGGGGAAGGCCGTTTTCACCCTCCCCAGGCTCCTAGAAAGGTTCTGAAGCCTGGCGAGAGTGAAAAATGGGCGTGCCATTGCGTGGTGGGAGGGGGGGTCACACACGCATGCGCAGAGGCCCCGCATGGAATTATGGGTGTGGGCACGCACACGTCCCCCCACACCCCCTTTTGGCACGCAAATCAAAAAAGGTTCGCCATCACTGCCCTATTCCATTTCAGACAAATGGTTATACAACACCTTCTTAAAAACTTCCAGTGTTGGAGCATTCACAACTTCTGGGGGCAAGTTGTTCCACTGGTTAATTGTTCCAACTGTCAGGAAATTTCTCCTTAGTTCTAAGTTGCTTCTCTCCTTGATTAGTTTCCACCCATTGCTTCTTGTTCTGCCTTCAGGTGCTTTGGAGAATAGCTTCACTCCCTCTTCTCTTTGGCAGCCCCTGAGATATTGGAAAACTGCTATCATGTCTCCCCTGGTCCTTCTTTTCATTTCTAGTCTAGCTTACAATTTGGTAGTCCTTGAGAGTGTGTAACATGAAAAGATTAACTATGCCTAGTTCTGCTTAGCTTTCTAGACCAACTTAAACTGACACTTATTGAGACCATTTTCTGTGAACACAGTGATATAAAACTACAGGTAGTCCTTGACTTACAACTACAATTCGGACCATAATTTCTATTCCTAAGCAAGGTGATGGTTAAGTGAATTGTGCCTGATTTTATGCCATGGTTGTTAAATCTGGGAAGGTTGTGCATGATGATCTCATGGAGCTGGGATGTTGCAGCCATCAGGAATACACACTGGTTGCTAAAGGCCTGAATGTTAATGTGACAGTGGGGATGCTGCAATAGTCGTAAGGCTGAGGAGTGGTTGAACGTCACTATTTTCAGTGCCATTGTAACTTCAAAAGGTTGCTAAATGAATGATTGTAAGTCAAGGACTATCTGTATACATATACAGAAGGTGATGCTTTGTATCTTTGTTTGCACAACCATTCCTTCCTTCCTTCCTTCCTTCCTTCCTTCCTTCCTTCCTTCCTTCCTTCCTTCCTTCCTTCCTTCCTTTCCTTCCTTTCCTCTCTCTCTCTCCCTCCCTTCCTCCTTTCTATTTCCTTCCTTCCTTCCTTTCCTTCCTTCCTTTCCTTCCTTTCCTCACTCTCTCGTTCCCTTCCTCCTTTCTATTTCCTTCCTTCCTTCCTTCCTTTCTTTCCTTCCTTTCCTCACTCTCTCGCTCCCTTCCTCCTTTCTATTTCCTTCCTTCCTTCCTTTCTTCCTTCCTCCTTCCCTCCCTCCTTCCCTCCCTTCCGTCTTTCTATCTGTGTCTAGACAAGAATAGTACTTTCTGAAAAAAGGAGTTGGCTGAATTCATACTATTGGGAAACATCTGACAGTGTCGAAAGATAATTGGCAGGATTATTGAATTTAAAATTCTTAAAGACCTAGCTACTGGGGCCAATAATTTCAAATAATTTGAACGGCAGTCCAAAACTTTAGTTTAATTGCTTCTCGTAAATGTATTATATTATTTTTTTTTAAATCTCCCAAAGCTTAAATCGTTTCTCCTTTCCTATCACTTTGTGCTCTAGTTTTATATTAATCAGTAAATGCCTTCAACTTGCTTGTATTTTGTAGATGGTCCAAATGCATTAACAATGGTTCCCTCCTTGGGATAAGCCCCACTGACCATCCTTAGTGATTTAAAATACAGGTAGTCCTCAACTTACGACCACAGTTGAGCCCAAAATTTATGTTGCTAAGTGAGAAATTTGTTAAGTGAGTTTTGCCCCATTTTACAACTTTTCTTGCCACATCATTGCAGTTGTTAATAGCAATATCAATAGCACATAGACTTATATACCGCTTCACAGTGCTTTACAGCCCTTTCTAAGCGGTTTACAGAGTCAGCACATTGCCCCCCAAAATCCGGCTCTTCATTTTACCCACCTCAGAAGGATGGAAGGCTGAGTCAACCTTGAGCCTGGTGAGATTCAAACTGCAAAATTGCAGGCAGCCGGCAGTCAGCAGAAGTAGCCTGCAGTACTGTATTTTAACCACTGCGCCACCGTTTAGGTTGCAAAAGGGAATCGTATAACCCTGGGGGACAGAAACTGTCATAAATATGAACCAGTTGTCAAGCATCCAAATGTAAATCACATAACCATGGGGATGCTACAACGGTCATAAATGTGAAAAATGGTCATAAGTCACTTTTTTACAGTGCCGCTGTAACTTTGAACGGTCACTAAACAAACTGTTGTAAATAGAGGACTACCTGTAAGCCCACAGAGGAAGACCTGCTTTCCCAAATAAGGATGGTAATACTATTTTCAGTTGGGGGGGGGGAAATAACAAGAAGAATAGGAAGCCGCCCTTTGAAAAATGTACAGGAAGGGAAAATTCTATTCAGGTATAAAATTCTACTGAAGCCTATTAATTTAAGGAAGGTACTTTAAATGCATCGGCATTTGTAAAGGATATTGAATTGCCTTTGGAGGGATACAATAAGCAGTTAAGAGCTGCAACAGAAGAAAACAGATTGTGCTGTAATTAAACTGAGCTTGGCTCACCCAAATGACAGGGCTTTGTTGCAGAGCTCAAATTTAACAACAAAGCCATCCAAAGCTCAACCACCCACCAAAGACTCTTACAGTAGGCACTTCCTTACAAGTCCATAATCACGGCACTACGTGAAAAGTAATACCTGGGCTTTTTCAGGACTCTTTCTTATAGGCATGTATTGCAAGAGAGGCCAAAACAAGGAAGTAAAAATGATGCCCCTTTGCACAAATATCAATCAGAATAAAGCCGGAAGGGGCCTTGGAGGTCTTCAAGTCCAACCCCCTGCTCAAGCAGGAGAACCTTTACCATTTCAGACAAGTGGCTGCCCAGTCTCTTCTTAAGAACCTCCAGTGATGGAGCACCCACAACTTCTGAAGGCAAGCCGTTCCACTGGTTAATTGTCTTCTCTATTGAGAGTTTCTTCTCAATTCCAGGTTGCTTCTCTCCTTGATTAGTTTCCATCCATTGTTTCTTGTCCTGCCTTCTGGTGCTTTGGAAAATAAATTGACCCTCTCCTCTTTCTGGCAGCCTCTCAAATACTGGAATACTGCTATCATGTACGTCGATATAATTTACTTGGACTTCAGTAAGGCATTTGATAAAGTAGACCATAACCTACTACTAGATAAAGTAGAAAAATGTGGGTTGGACAGCAACACCACCAGATGGATTTGAAACTGGCTGACCAACCGCACTCAACGTGTAGTGCTCAATGGAATTGCATCTACATGGAGGGAAGTATGCAGTGGAGTACCCCAAGGCTCTGTTTTAGGCCCAGTACTCTTCAACATCTTCATCAATGACTTGGACGAGGGGATAGATGGGGAATGCATCAAATTTGCAGATGACACCAAACTCGCAGGAATAGCCAACACTCCAGAAGATAGGCTCAAGATACAGAAGGATCTTGACAGACTCGAACATTGGGCGCTATCTAACAAAATGAAATTCAATGGTGAAAAAAGAAAGGTTCTACATTTAGGCAAGAAAAACAAAATTCACAGGTACAGTATATGTGGTACCTTGCTCAACAGTAGTAACTGTGAGAGGGACCTTGGAGTCCTAGTGGACAACCATTTAAATATGAGCCATCAGTGTGCAGCAGCTGCCAAAAAAGCCAACACAGTTCTAGGCTGCATTAACAGAGGGATAGAATCAAGATCACGTGAAGTGTTAATACTACTTTATAATGCCTTGGTAAGGCCACACTTGGAATACTGCATCCAGTTTTGGTCACCACGATGCAAAAAGGATGTTGAGACTCTAGAAAGAGTGCAGAGAAGAGCAACAAAGATGATTAGGGGACTGGAGGCTAAAACATATGAAGAACGGTTGCAGGAACTGGGTATGTCTAGTTTAATGAAAAGAAGGACTAGGGGAGACATGATAGCAGTGTTCCAATATCTCAGGGGTTGCCACAAAGAAGAGGGAGTCAAACTATTCTCCAAAGCACCTGAGGATAGAACAAGAAGCAATGGGTGGAAACTAATCAAGGAGAGAAGCAACTTAGAACTAAGGAGAAATTTCCTGACAGTGAGAACAATTAATCAGTGGAACAGCTTGCCTCCAGAAGTTGTGAATGCTCCAATACTGGAAGTTTTTAAGAAGATGTTGGATAACCATTTATCTGAAGTGGTGTAGGGTTTCCTGCCTAAGCAGGGGGTTGGACTAGAAGACCTCCAAGGTCCCTTCCAACTCTGTTATTCTATTTTCTCCAGACTAGCCAAACCCAAATCTTGCAATCGTTCTTCATATGTACAAAAACAATAGAAGCCCCCATCACCAAAATTAAAATAATTGAAAGAAGAAGAAAAATGAGTTATTTAACAATTTCACAAAAGCAACCGCATGTATATTGGGCTACCTAACATCCTGACTATAACATCTATGGTTTTTTTTTAAAAAAACCCATGTATTAACAATTTTCCAAGAGGTCAAGAGTATCAGAACCCAACTCACAGAGGTGGCTTTCCATAGGGCTGGTGTCAGTGGTGAAATCCATTTTTTTACTACCGGTTCTGTGGGCGTGGCTTGGTAGACATGGTGTGACTTGGTGGGCGTGGCTTAGTGGGCGTGGCAGGGGAAGGATACTGCAAAATCCTCATTCCCTCCCTACTCCTGGGGGAAGGATACTGCAAAAATCTCCATTCCCTCCCCACTCTGGAGCCAGCCAGAGGTGGTATTTGCCGGTCCTCCGAACTACTCAAAACTTCCGCTACCGGTTCTCCAGAACCTGTCAGAACCTGCTTGATTTCACCCCTGGTGTTGCAGCAGAGATGGACCTCAGTTACACACTGTTCAGAATCTGCGGGTTGTGGTGGGTTACAAAAACTGCAAACTACATGAAATTCGGTAAATAAGGCTGCCAGAATAAGTCAGACTTTAAGGAATCAGGAATAGATTATTGTGAATTCAGTTTATTTCCAGGCCTGAAAAATCAACCAATCTTAGGTTTGGAGCTAACTTGTTTGTTTTATTTTGAACCTATGATGTTTGCATCTTGCCTTGTAAGAGGCTTGGTGGCACAGTGGTTAAGAATGCATCATTGCAGGCTAACTCTGGCCACAGCCTGGTGTTTGATCCTGATGGGACTCAAGGTTGACTCAGCCTTCCATCCTTCCAAGGTTGGTAAAATGAGGACCCAAATTGTTGGTGGCATTATGATGACATTGTAAACCATCCTGAGAGTGCTGTAAAGCACTGCTAAACAATATATATTGTTTATGAGCTGAAGTGGTGCAGTGGTTAAATGCTGTGACTGCAGGCTGACTGCTAGTTCAGCAGTTCAGCTGTTCAAATCCCACTAGGCTCAAGGTTGACTCAGCCTTCCATCCTTCCAAGGTCGGTAAAATGAGGACCCAGATTGTTGGAGGCAATATGCTGAACTCTGTAAACCGCTTAGAGAGGGCTGTAAGGCACTATGAAGCGGTATATAAGTAAAGTGCTATTGCTATTGCTATTGCTATATATATGGTAAGTGTAAGTGCTATTGCTATTGCCTTGATATTCTAGTAAGCATCAAAACAAGCTGGTGCTCTATCTAGAATAGCTGTTGAGGTGTTTCAAGTTTATAAGTGCTCGTTTATTTTTTTTAAAAAAGCTTTCCCATCATCTTTTTCTTAAAGATTTCGAAGATTATGATTGCACCCTACCTTCTGAGCAGATGAGAAGACGTTGGCCATAGACTAGAAGATGCTTGGAAACACCCAGTTGCTCCTCACCTTGATTGCTTCGATTCCTCCAAAGACTCGCTGATCGCTTTTTTGGGAAAAAAAAAAAGAATGGTCACCCTTTGTCATCTCATCATGCTTCCAATTCTGGCTTAAACAGCTCCCTAAAATGCTCTTTCTGCTTCTTATCTGGTTCTTGAAGGAAAATGTTTGCGGGGACTTTAGTGCTTTGGTTTCTGCTCAGCCCAATGAAAGACGGGTGGTGGCCTACGTGCCTGGAGATATTATCATTGGGGCTCTCTTCTCAGTCCATCATCAGCCATCCGTTGACAAGGTCCACGAGAGAAAATGTGGAGAGGTAAGAGAACAATATGGAATCCAGAGAGTGGAAGCAATGCTTCATACCCTTGATCGTATTAACCAGAATCAAACCCTGTTACCCAACATAACCTTGGGTTGTGAAATACGGGACTCGTGCTGGCATTCGGCAGTTGCTCTTGAGCAGAGCATTGAATTCATCCGCGATTCTCTCATCTCAGCGGAGGAAGAGGAAGGGCTGATGAAGTGCGTTGATGGCTCTACGTCTCTGTACCGCTCTAAGAAGCCCATTGTTGGGGTGATAGGTCCCGGGTCCAGTTCCGTGGCAATCCAGGTCCAAAATCTGTTGCAACTTTTCAACATACCTCAGATTGCCTACTCTGCCACAAGCATGGACTTAAGTGACAAGACTTTATTTAAGTATTTCATGCGAGTGGTACCTTCAGACGCACAACAGGCCCGTGCTATGGTGGACATTGTCAAGAGGTACAACTGGACGTACGTGTCTGCAGTACATACAGAAGGTAAGAAGGTTCTTTTGTTGTTGTTTTTATACATGAGGCTCCATGTTTCATTATATGCTCTCTCTGCCTGTGTTTAAATAGCAGAGACAGCACAGACACCCACACACAATATTCTGGATTTACTGTTTAATATTTAGGGTCAACCACTGCTGCATTTTGCCTACATTTCATGTCATAATGATCTTATTTATTACTAGTAGCTGGATACCCGTGCTTCGCTACGAAACTGAACTCCTTAACATGGAGTAGAATGTCTAAACTCCCAGCCCGCAGGCTGGATGAGTCACTCGCTGGCCACGCCAACTGGCAGTTGGAACAGAGTTCTTTTCAGGTGGGGAGGGGGAGTAGAACATCTAACTCCTTAGCATCAGAGCGTGTTAATAATGATATAAGAAATAACTAATGATCTGATGGTCATTTCGAAAAATCCTTTCTTAACGAGCACCTAGAAGCCAAGAGGAACATACGTGCCAAGTTTCAGGTTTGTAGGCTTTACGGTTCTGGAGAATTTATGATGATGCGTGAGTGATATTTGGCTTTTATATATATATAGATATGTCCAAATAATTTATAATTATTTCACTAGACAACTCGTGAACCATTGGGTCATTGCTTCTTTACTTAAACAGAGAAAAAGTATCACCACAGGCAGGCAAAATAGCATTGGAAGCAGGAGCAACTTCCTGCTGGCTTCCCCATCGACTTCGTTCCTCCTCTGTCTGTCCTTTCTAAACCATAGAGGAAACATGACTAGATGGGTTTATTTTACTCTATTATAAGAATACATTAATATTTTTCACACTTACAACCGTTGCAGCATCCCCATGGTCACGCGATCAAAATTCAGACGCTTGGCAACCGACTCATATTTATGACGATCACAGTGTCCCGGGGTCATGCGATCCCCCTTTTACGACCTTCTGACAGGCAAAGTCAATAGGGGAGCCAGATTCACTTAACAACCATGTTACCAACTTAACAGCTGTGACAATTCACTGAACAAATGTGGCACGAAAGCTTGTGGAATGGGGGACATAGTCACTTAACAAATGTCTTGCTTAGCAACGGAAATGTTGGGCTCAATGATTATCATAAGTCGAGGACTAGCTGTATATCGCCTAACAAGTGTATTTGGGAACACAGCCATGATTAATTCATTGTTTAAGCAGTGTATCGTGTTTATTACCATGATATGTTTACATACCTCATAATAATTAAAAGGCTAATAATGTATTATATTGTGTGGATTCCATAATTGACTAAAGGTACTGGCATAATAGACTAAAGGTACTGGCAGTTGGAACAGAGTTCTTTTCAGGTGGGGAGGAGGAGTAGAACATCTAACTCCTTAGCATCAGAGCGAGTTAATAATGATATAAGAAATAATTAATGATCTGATGGTCATTTCGAAAAATCCTTTCTTAGCCTTTTCTAAGTCTGGGGATATTTTTATAAGTCTTTTCATGTCTGGGGATATTTTTAGGCAACTACTTGCTCCATCTGCAGATTTAAACATGTGTAGGATCCCATTTGCTCCAATTTATTTTATATGTTCAAATATAGATAGTCCTCGACTTACAACATTTCACTTAGTGACCATTCGAAGTTACAACGGCACTGAAAAAAAGTGACTTATGACCATTTTTCACACTTACAGTCGTTGCAGTATCCCTATACTTTAACGTGATTTATATTCAGATCCTTGACAACTGACTCACATTTATGACGGTTGCAGCATCCCGGGGTCAAGTGATCTCCTTTTGCGACCTTTTGACAAGCAAAAAAAATCAATGGGGAAACCAGATTCACTTAACAACCATGTTACTAATTTAACTGATTCACTTAACATATGTGGCAAGGAAAGTCGTAAAATGGGGCAAAACTCCCTTAACAAATTTCTTAATTAGCAGCATACATTTTGGGTTTAATTGTGGTCGTAAGTCGAGGACTACCTGTATAACATAGTTCCACAGGGACTTTTATTGGTTTTGTTTTACAGAGGTTGCTTTAATATATTTTAGGTTTTAGCAGGATCACTATTGATGCTTCATAGCCAGCTTGATCTAGTGTTAAGGCACCAGGCTAGAAAGCAAGAGATTGTGAGTTCTAGTCCTGCCTTAGCCATGAAAACCAACTGGGTGACTTTGGGCCTTTCTCTCAGCCCAACCCACCTCAAAAGGTTGTTGTTATGGCGAAAATAGGAGGAGGAAAGTCTGTTGGATATGTTTGCTGCTTTGAGTTATTTGTGAAAATAATAAAGGTGGGATATGAATACATGAATGAATAAATACAAATAAATAAACATTCCTTGTTTTCAGTTGGTTCTCTACTCCCAACCTTCAGAGTCAAAGTTTTTTGAGGTTCTTGGTGGAGTCCAGGATCACAGTGCATACCACTTTGCAAAGAATAGGAATAATTCAGCTCTTCATTTAAGCCATAATTCGATCGTCCTTTAACAGTTGGCTGTCCAGCATCCTTATTCCAGGCAGAGATGGATTTTCCTGGACCAAAGTACACTGTGGACTGCAGAAGATTTAATATATGGTACTCATATATCATAATGCAAAAAAAAATAGTATGAAGTATTATGCACAATGCTTTGCATTGTACACAGTACTATGCACTAATGATGTGATATAGTTGGATAATGAAACATCTGCAAGAAAACAAGCAGGTTTAGAAAGCACTAAGAATCCCACAGTCCTCCAACTCCTCCTCTTCCTCCTCCCCTTCCTCCTCCTCCCCTTCAGACACCCCACTCCCTTATAGCACTGATGATGTTCCCTAGTTGGGTAATGAAACGTCTGTAAGAAAACCACCAAGCTCAGAGAGCAACAAGGACCTCACAGTCCAACCCTCACCTATAAATATTCTCTTCTATTGGGAGTACTGTGTACTACTTCTTGAAGTAGTACACAGATCCTGAATGAAAGTTTATTGTGCTTATTTTGATAAGCTTATTATTGTGCTTATCAGGCTCTGCACTGTTTGCTGCAAGGAGGTAAATTGCTGGGAGGCAGAGGCCAAAGGGTGGAGGTGGCTGGGTGGGGCTACATTCAGTGTATAAGATGCACCCAAGTTTTCACCCTCTTTTGGGGGGGGGGAAATATGGTAAATCTCATGTGGATGTGCAGGGACTCGTGACTTATGACACTTTTGACCCCTCCCTCAAGCTCAGCCTGGACTTCTTGAGATCCTGAATGAAAGGTAGGATATAAAGCAAACAAACAAAAGCTCCAGAAATTTGAACCCTCTTAATTTTATATAGGACTCATTAAACAACTTAATTTTGTGTGTCCTACCCTGCCTTTCTTTTAAGAACTGAAAGAGGCTGCCATGGACATCTTTTTGCAGTTTATTGTAGGATCAGATGGGGTTGAGAGAGAGAGAGAAGGTCTAACCCAAGCCACCATAAGCTGCCATGAATTAGAACCTGGTTTCTCCACTGCAACACTTTAACCACTATTGCTAACTCACATCAAGCTAATGCAATTGCGTGGGATTAGAAAAGAGGCAATCTCATGGATTGTTAATTGAGTAAAGAACAGGAATTGGAGAATGGAAGTCAAGGAACAATTTTCAAATTCTAGAGAAATTTGGAGTGAGATCTTCTAGGGGTCGGTGCTCAGGCTGCTACCTATGGAGTTTCTCAATCATCCAGGTCATGGTTGTCCCAAAGGTGTTTTTTCCAAAGGCAACTGGACTTTCTTGGTTTTTCCTTGAAGACGTTTTGCTTCTCATCCAAGAAGCTTTCTCAGTCAGAACTGAAGAAGCTGCTTGGACGGGAAGCGAAATGTCTTCAAGGAAAAAAACCAAGAAAGTCCAGTTGGGTGGTAGGTTTTCATTCGCGTAGAAATGATCTGGAGAGATTTGCCGTTCTTGACCCGGGGAACAGGAGATGTTACAATAAGTTGAGGGCCATTGAGGTCAATCTCCATAGCCAGCACATCATGAGTCGAACTTGATGCTAACGGGAAGAAGGTTTTCCATGTCATTAACCACTTAAACAAAGCGTTTAACCCAAAAGTCCTTTAGTTGACATTATGAAAATGCCTGGCTAATTAGCTTAATTAAACAGGCCCACCGCCAGACTATTCATCACAACGGTGGCAATTATGAACAATATAAGAGATAACGGTACATGCAAATTGGGTGACACAGCAAGGCCAACGCTTGGTAATTGGGGACACTGGATTCTTTGGGTGGATAAGCATCTTGATCATGTCCAAAATAAAAGATGACCTAGTGGTGCCAGTTGACAAATCACATCTGCAAGATATAAGGGATAAGACCTCCAGCCTCTTGTGATGTGCTGGAATGGAAACATTTTAGGACGTTCCATGGAGAACTTGTTCAGTCATGTCCTATCATGTTTGTAGAGGAGTGCTATCCTAAACAGGATCTTTGGGTCAAATTGTTGAGTTTCTCTTCCAATCCACCCTTGTATCTTACGTCCTGTGGTTCTTCTGAAGTTGCAATGCTTATCCATGGTGGCATATTGATTAGAATACAGTATTGCATTCAGTGGTGGGTTCCTACCGGTGCGGTCCACTCTATAGCACCGGTAGCGGCCTGCTGGTGACGTCACAGTACCGGTGTGGTCGGTTGCCGGTGCCTGGGCGCCGCCATTAAAAAAAAAATTTTAAATTTTTTTAAAAAAATTCTTCTGCGCATGCCCAGAAACCTGACAATTAAGTCTTTCCCCATCCCTTCACTTGAAAATAATAAGAAGCTCGCATTTGACACTTTTCCTTCGCTCTTGCCTAAAGCTTCCCAAAGTGGGTGTTTTCCGAAAGCTTAACCTTTTATACTGTTAATTTTTTACAGTTTTATACTGTTATTCTTTAGACGAAAACATTGAGGACTGTTAAAAGATACTGTTCTTTTAACAGTCCTCAATATTTTCATCTAAGGAATCCATGACTGAAACCAAAAATGCTGTATGAGACTTGCTTGTCTTTTAACTATAGCATTTTCTGCATATAACGGTTGCATACACACACACTTTGTATGCAAAGCTTTTCATGTAAGGTATAAAATAGCAAAAATAGTAGTAACATCTCTCTGAAATAACTAATATATGACCGGCAAGCCACGCCCACCCGGTCACACGGCTGGCAAGCCACGCCCACCCGGTCACATGGCTGGCAAGCCAACCCACAAAATAAGCCACGCCCACAGAGTGGTAGTAAAAAATTTAGGAACCCGCCCCTGATTGCATTGTATTGAATCAAGGAACTAGCAACTCAGACAAACAGGCTAACTGTAAACAGCAGCCTAATCATTAAACCACCAAGAATGCCCCCATCAACATTGATAGAGCAAGCCACTTATATATAAATAGACAGCAAACCCCTTCTAGCACTGATGATGTTACCTAGTCGGGTAATGAAATGTCTGCAAGAAAACAACCAAGTTCAGAGAGCACCAGGGACCCCACAATTCAACCCTGAGCTACAAAGATTCTCTTCTGTGAGGGAGTTGGTTATTTGGCATGGAAGAACATTCACTGTCAAGCCCCAGGGAAATCAAGAGATTCTGGCAGTTTAAATGAGTATAAAGATTTATTGCTCGCTACAAGAATCTGACCAACTAACGGTCAAGGGAAATGAGCGGGAGATAAGAAAGGCATTCAAGCTGGATTTAGATCTTTGTGGATGTGCAGGGACTCATGACTTATGACACTTTTGACCCCTCCCTCAAGCTCAGCCTGGTCATCTTCTATATCTACTATAACCGTAATGGCGAACCTATGGCACGCGTGCCACAAGTGGCATGCGGAACCATATCAGTGGGCATGTGAGCTCAGGTCCAGTGCGCATGTGCACACTGGCCAGTTGATTTTTGGGCCTTCTGGGCCCACTGGGAGTTGGGAAACAGCCTGTTTTCAGCCTCTGGCTGAAGAGGTGTGGGGGAAGGCCCGTTTTTTGCTCTCTCCAAGCTCCAGAGCCTTTCTAGGAGCCTGGGAAGGGTGAAAACTTGAAGAAGTTAGGAAAGGGGGTATTTCTGGCCTCCGGGGGGTGGGGAAGGCCATTTTCACCTCCCCAGGCTCCTAGAAAGGCTCTGAAGCCTGGGGAGAGCAAAAAAAACGGAACTTACGGTTCAACCGGAAGTTGGCAAACAGAATGTTTCCAGCCTCCGGAGGGCCTCCGGGGATGGTGGTGGGGAAGGCTGTTTTCTCCCTTCCCGGGCTCCTAGAAAGGCTCTGAAGCCTGGGGAGAGCGAAAAACAGGCGTGCCATCGCATGCCGGGAGCGGGGGGGGGGTCACATGCACATGTGCGGGGGCTCCCAACATGGAATTATAAGTGTGGGCATGCACGCCCACGCCCACCCACGCCTCCCTTTTGGCACGCGAACGAAAAAAGGTTCGCCATCACTGTACTATAACATCTGTGGGAAGCTACTGATAGTGCATGTTAAAATTTTACTGCTAATTTTAGAATATTTGTTCCCTTTTTCTTCCTCCCATATTCCATGGATGTATCCAAAAAAGTCCACCGAGTCAATGCACTAGAAGATTTGATGGTTACGTGCCACTGGTTGCGGATTTACAAAATGAACCGTTTGGTGTATACAGAGAAATAGTCTTTATTTGTTGGCCCCCATCCAGATAAATTAGTTGTGCTAATTATTAGTGCCTGTGATTTCACAGGGAGCCAGTTAAAAAAAAAAGCTTTGTTTGGAACAATGCCTTTAAAGGCTTCTTTCTTGTTAAAATGTTTGTTTTTTCATTTTCATTCTAAGAAGTTTATTTCACATTTCTCCGCGAAGCTGCTGAGATAGTAATAACCAGTTCATTGTATAAAATTCAGTAAAACAAATGAAGATTCAAAGATAAAAAAAAAAACGAGAAACGAACAGCAGTAAAACAAATTAGAGCTGCACCCACTAACAGCTTTCTAGCCATAAAATGTTTCATCTGCTCACTCCCTGAGCCTAGGATCCATGCTTCAATAGCTTCCCCTCTCATCAAAGGAAATTAAATTTGTAATGGACTTTCTAACGAACAACAAACTTTCCAGAGAAGATTTTTTTGGGGCTAGCTACAAACTTTAGATGGAAACCAAAGTTTTATTAAATGCATACTTTTCTCCAACCAACCAAGATTTGAGATCAAATCTCTTGGGCATATACTTCCAAATGAAACAGAGAAATTTATCTATAGGTACCGTGTTTCCCCGAAAATAATACATGTCCCGATAATAAGGCCAATTAGGCTTTTCAGCGCATGCGCTGAAATAAGCCCCCCCCCCAAAATAAGCCCCCTTCCCCAACTACGTACGCATGCCCAGCCCGCCCCGTCCTGCCCTGCCCCATCCCCTGCCACTCCCAAATTGTGCCTGAACATCTTACGAGTCTGGCAGCTCCGCAGCTTCTCTCTCTCTCGGCGGTCTGTGCAGAAAAACACCTTGCAATGAAAAAAAAAAAACTTCTCGCGAGTGCAAGCAATTAACAACTTCTCACACTCGCGAGAAGTTTTTCTTCGCACCTCTGCCATTAAGTGACGGTGGCTCCCACGCTTTCCTGCCACCAATCTCTCCATGCCATCAGTGACTAAAGGGGTGCTTCTCTTCCCGCTCTTCTTTAGCTGAAAGGAGGGTGGGACGAGGAAGAGATGACCCTCCCAGTTGCACTCGCTCACACGGCGCTTCTTTCCATCATTTTTGCGATTTTCCCGGCACAGACCGGCCGGGAGACAGATGAGGCGGAGCTGCCAGAGTCGAGTAAGTTGCACGTCTACAATAAGATGCGTTTACAATGGGCTTCCCTGGACACAACGCTGAGGAACGCGACAGAGCTACAAGTCCCAGGTAGAACGCCCCACCTGCCACCCCCAAATTGCGCCCCACCATGAGACGCGCGTCCTACCTGACACTTCTCGAAGTTTTCTTTGCGAGAAGTTTTCTTTTACAATGGGCTTCCCTGGACACAATGCCGAGGACGTGACGGAGCTACAAGTCCCAGGTAGAACACATGTCTCACGCCCCACCCCGCCCCACCCCACCTGCCACCCCCAAATTGTGCCCCACCATGAGACACGCATCCTACCTGACACTTGTAGCTCTGTCGCGTTCCTCGGTGTTGTGTCCAGGGAAGTCCATTGTAAAAGAAAACTTCTCGTGAGTTCAATCAAACTTCTTGAACTCGCGAGAAGTTTTCTTTTAATGGAAACATGGTAGTCTTTGACTTATGACCACAATGCAGCCCAAAATTTCAGTTGCTAAGCGAGACAGTTGTTAAATGAGATTTGCCACGTTTGTCACATGTGACCTTTTTTTGCCACAGTTGTTAAGTGAATCACTGCAGTTGTTAACTTAGTAACATAGATGTAAAGTGAATCTGGCTTCCCTATAGACTTTGCTTAATAGAAAGTCACAAAAGGTGATCACATGACACCAGGAAACCGCCACTATCATAAATACAAGCCAGTTAACAGGTGGAGGTGGGAGATACTTCCAATGTAATCTGTCGGATTACCTGCATGGAATGTCTCTGTGACTATGTAGGACAGGGAGGGAGGAAGTAATCACCAGATTGCAAGAACACAAGCAAGGACATACATTCAATTTTGCAGCTACTAAGATTGTTGGACGAGCAGGCACAAAAACAACCAGGGAAGTGATCGAAGCCTGGGAAATACCGTATTTTTGGGAGTATAAGACGCACCTTTTTCCTCCCTAAAAGTGGCTGAAAATTTGGGTGCGTCTTATACTTCGAATGTAGCTTTTTTTTTCCAGCCCTAACTAGGTGCTAACAGATCTTCCCAGCTCTTACCTTGCAGGCTTTTTCATTGTTACTCTCTCAGAAGAATGTTTTTCCAGCCCTAAGTCTTTGCAGGTTTTTTTTCATTGCTCTACTTGCTCCAAAGAAGTTTTTTTCTAGCCCTAACCAGGTGCTAATGATCTTCCCAGCTCTTACTGGCTTGCAGGCTCTTTCATTGTTATTCTCTCAGAAGAAAGTTTTTTTAAGTCCTAACCAGGAGATAAAATAATGTGCTGTAGCTGCTCCGAATAAGGTTTTTTTTTTAGCCCTAACCAGGTGCTAACCATCTTCCCAGCTCTTACTGGCTTGCAGGCTCTTTCATTGTTACTCTTTCAGAAGAAGGTTTTTTTTAAGTCCTAACCAGGGGATAAAATAATGTGCTGAAGCTGACCAGACTAAGGACGCTAGCCAGATGAATACCTGATAGGCAGATTGTTTTCCCCTATTTTCCTCCCCAAAAACTAAGGTGCGTCTTATACTCCGAAAAATACGGTAGGCCCCTTGTCAACCAACAGGAGTGCTGATTTGCCTCCAGCTTATCAAGTACTTAGGAGACCAGGGCTTGGCAGCACAAACAAATGACAGCCAACGAGTTAATAACCAGCTAACAACACCCCAGTCAACATCTAAAAAGCCACATACAATAGGCACCACATAAATGGCACACACAGAACAGCACACACTTCGCTAGAGACAAATTCCCTGAAGATGGGCCACAGCATGAGTCCGCAAGCTCGGAAGACAAAACCTCCAATGTCGGTGACCGACCCAGATTGGATCCTACAAAAGTAAAAGAAACATTTGCAAAGGAAAAAAAAAACCATCAAAATGACTATGGGTAAGGTACATTCTCTGCGTTTCCCAAGGTTTGCTTTGGGATAAATTTGTGCTAAATATTTAGCTTTGCTCATGGAAGCTTGAGAACAGCTAAAAACGAAAGTGTTCTCTATTTTATTTATTTATTTATTTGTTCGATCTTATAGGCCGCCCGTCTCCCGAGGGACTCAATATATCTACAATATATCTCTCTACAATATATCTCATGCTCTTCTGCCAGTCCTGGTTTCTGAAAGAGAGTCTTTTTCTTGAAGGATAAGGCTTATGGCAAATTATTAGCAATACAATTGAAAAAGCAAATTTAAAATACGAAGAAAACCCGTGTTAATTCTCCAGTACTACAAAAACCATATTTCAAGTATTAGAAAGTCCATCCTATGTGGCCCTCAGGGGTGAACTTGTTTGGAATATCTTTTGGGTAAAGCACCAATACAATTACCATATTTTTTGGAGTATAAGACGCACCTTTTTACCCTCAAAAAGAGGGTGAAAACTTGGGTGCGTCTTATACACCGAATGCAGCCCCACCCAGCCACCCCCACCCTTTGGCCTCTGCCTGCCAGCAATTTACCTCTTTGCAGCAAACAGGGCAGAGCCTGATTAGCATAAGAAGAGATTATCTGCCTCCCGACCTACAGCTGACTGAGGCTTGCAAGCCACATGGTAAAATGAAACTAACTACTGTGGCTGTAATGAGACAAATTGCTGGGAGATGAACTGCTGGCAATGTTAGACTGCTGAAATTGCAAGGAGGTAAGCTATAGCTGCTGTGGCCTAGAGGTAGAGCTCTTGCCTCACACTCAGAAGGTTGTGAGTTCTATCCTAGGTAGAGGCAGATTCTGTTAATATGTTATTTTGTTAAATGTTTGTAGAGTGTACAAATTATTAGACTTATTTTTTAAAGACTGCTTTATTATTGTTCTAGACAACTTAACAAAATGAAGAAGCTTTTTAAAATAAATTCTTGCTCTGAAGAGGCCCAGTGCTATTGTATCTTCTTTTAAATAGCAGAGAATACTTCCAGAAAGTCACATCAATTTTAAAGAACTGTAAAAGTATAATCTGAAATGTCATGTTTTAGTATTAAGTATTAGTATGAAGTATTAGTATTAAAATAAGGCAGCTGAGTGAAACCCTGACTTAGTCATGTTTGGAGTAGATCTATTTAAATAATTGGGAGGAGTTAGTGTGATTACATTTAAGAAACTTTCTGGCATTAATATACTGCCATAATGTACATTTTTCCAATTCTTTGCTATTTCTATGGGTCAGGCACACATGCACAGAAATACACAGCAAACAGTGTATATCATCTGTGCTGTTTGCTGTTTGGCAAATTGCTTGGAGGCAGAGGCCTTTTTTCCTTGTTTTCCTCCCCCAAAACTAAGGTGCGTCTTATACTCCAAAAAATACGGTATATTTCTGTTGTCCTTGTTGTTCAGACAGGAAATTGTGCAGGTGATAAATTTGTGCTTTGGCATTTCTTTTGTTGAAAATGTCCTACATAAACTGTTTGTTGACCGTTGCAAAGTTCAGCCTTTGAGAGAGTGTCAGAGAGGAGGGTTGACTCCCCAAAAATGTATCGGAAAGGTTAATTGGGATTGCTTGTGACAGAAGCATATAAAATTATGCATGGTGTGAACAGGAACACATCTTTTTCACCTTCTCTCCATGTAAAACTCAGATCAAAGGACATCCGGCAAAGCTGGGTCATAAGAGATTAACGCAGGAATCAAATAACGATGCCTTCTCATCCATGTGTAATTGGAATTTTATCACCAGACCTGGAGATAAAATCAATCAGAATGACTTTTAGGTAGGCGAGAAAATATGTGGAACACAAAGTTGCTATGAAACATAAAGTTTCTGAATTAATTTCCAACATTGGCTGTAATACAGTCCCTCAGTACATTTGCAGGAACCGTTCCACTGGTTAATTGTTCTCACTGTCAGGAATTTTCTCCTGAGTTCTAGGTTGCTTCTCTCCTTGACTAGTTTCCATCCTGTCTTCCTGTCCTGCCTTCTGGTGCTTTGGAGAATAGGTTGACCCCCTCTTCTTTGTGGCAACCTCTTTGATATTGGAACACTGCTATCATATTATCACCCCTAGTCCTTCTTTTCATTAAACTAGACATACATAATTCTAGCAACCATTCTTTATCTTTATATATGGTGGGATCCTGCCGGTTTAACAACCGGTTCGGTGATCGCACGCTGCGCGCGCGTGCACAGTTTTACGAAAACTTACCTTCCGCGTTACTGCTGGGGAGAAACACAACTGAGCAATCCGCTCTACCACGTGAATCAGCTGAGAAGATATAGGTCAGTAAAGCACAGGGGTGGGCGGGCGGGCCCACTTGATCGTCGGAGCGAACCAGTTCGCTCCTAGCTGATCGTTGGAGCATCCGGTTCGCCAAAACTGGTCCGAACAGGTAGAATCCCACCCCTCCAGTCCCCTAATTATCTTTGTTGCTCTTCCCTGCACTCTTTCTAGAGTCTCAACATTTTTTTAAATATTGTGGCGACCAAAACTGAATGCAGTATTCCAAGTGTGGACTTACCAAGGCATTGTAAAGTGGTATTAACACTTCATGTGATCTTGATTCTATCCCTCTGTTAATGCAGCCTAGTTTTAGCCTCCAGCCCCCTAATCATCTTTGTTGCTCTTTTCTGCACTCTTTCCAGAGTATATGCTTTCAGGATCTTTAAAAAATGTGGTAACTCTCTCTAGAAACACTCCCCTTTCCACTGACCCCCATGGAGGAGAGCTGCTCTAAAGTATATTTCAGTATTTAAAATGACCAGACAGAATATTTTTCACTCAAGCAAGCTGAAATCATCCACTGAGTTACCGTATTTTTCGGAGTATAAGATGCACCTTTTTACCCCCCAAATGAGGGTGAAAACTTGGGTGTGTCTTATACACCGAATGTAGCCCCCACTACCCCCCACCCTTTGGCCTCTGTCTTCCAGCAATTTACCTGCTTGCAGCAAAGAGGGAAGAGCCTGTAAAGCCAAGCAAGTCAGTAGCAGCTTCCTGACCTACAGCTGATTTGCCACGTGCTAAAATGAAAGTGAAACTAGCTGCAAAGAGGCAAATAGCTGGGAGAGACACGCAGATTTTTATTTTCTGCTTAACTGGATGGAAGGGGGTAAGTGACTAACTATAAATGTCTGTAGAATGTTCAAATTATTAGACTCATTTTTTAAAGACTGCTTTATTATTGTTCTAGAGTCAGGGGTCTCCAACCTTGGCAATTTTAAGACTTGTGGACTTCAACTCCCAGAATTCCACAGCCAGCTTTGTTAGCTTTGCTGGCTGTGGAATTCTGGGAGTTGAAGTCCACAAGTCTTAAAGTTGCCAAGGTTGGAGACCCCTGTAAATCTAGACAACTTAACAAAATAAAGAAGCTTTTTAAAATAAATGCTTGCTCTGAAGAGGCCCATTGCTATTGTATCTTCTTTTAAATAATAGAGAATAATGTATACTTCCAGAAATTTTAATTAATTTTAACAGCTCTGTATAAGTATAGTATGAAATGTAACAGTGTCCTGTTTATATTAGAGTTTAGTTACCTTGGAGTAGATCTATTTAAATAATTGGGAGGAGTTAGTGTGACTACATTTAAGAAAACCTTCTGGCATAATGTACATTTCTCCAGTTCTTTGCTATTTCTATGGGTCAGGCACACATGCACAGAAATACACAGCAAACAGTGTATATCATCTGTGCTGTTTGCTGTTTGGCAAATTGCTTGGAGGCAGAGGCCTTTTTTCCTTGTTTTCCTCCCCCAAAACTAAGGTGTGTCTTATACTCCGAAAAATATGGTATTTCAGCATTTCACATTTCCCCACAATTGTGTATTAGAAAGAATTTGAGGATAGTAAGAGTTGTGAAGTCCTATACTGGATGCTCAGAACAATGATGAGTTCTACTTCCCTGAAGGTTCACAAGTGGCAACCAGTTGAGGATGGTTCCTGCACTGAGCAGAGGCTAGCTTAGATGACCAACAAAGTCTCTTCCAATTCATACATTCTCTGGTTTTATGACTTTAATAGGCAAGAAACAGTGCAGAACAATATGACTTTGATATAAAATTCAGCAAGAAGAAAATGAGCTTGCTGCTCAAATAAATATACAATTGTGTGGTTCTTGGTGCTCTCTGAGTTTGGTTGTTTTCTTGTAGATGTTTCATTACCCGATTAGGTAACATCATCAGTGCATAGCAATAGCACTTAGACTTATATACCACTTCATAGTGCTTTACAGCCCTCTCTAAGCGGTTTACAGAGTTCAGCATATTGCCCCCAACAATCTGGGTCCTCATTTTACCCACCTCAGAAGGATGGAAGGCTGAGTCAACCTTGAGCCAGTGAGATTTGAACAGCTGAACTGTTGAACTGCAGTGCTGCATTTTAACCACTGCGCCACCTCGGCTCAGTGCATGATGATCAGTGCAAGTAGGTAACATCATCATTGCACTGATGATGTTACCTAGTGAAGTAATGAAACATCTGCAAGAAAACAACCAAGTTCAGAGAGTACCAAGGACCCCACAGTTCAACCCCAGGTACAAATATTCTCTTCCCTTGGAATGACACCTCTGTGGAGTTCACAACAGATATTTTCTCTTTGTACCCTGATAGAGAAACATCTGTGGATTGAACTCTCAACTTTCTGAGTGGGAGGTGAGCATCTTCACCTCTAGGCCACCATGCCGCTCATAATTGTGACTGCAATCCTAAAGTGGAAACCTGGGACAGAGCTAAACATTAATTAGTGCCATAAATTAATGCCTCCATTCAAAAATCAAAATTCTACTGAATGATATTGTCAAATTTTGACATTTAGTGTCTTTCGTCAAATATGGCCCAAAATTAATTCGGTTAAAAAATGCATGTGCCCTATTATCACATGTGGTGGTCGTGTCCGATAGCAAGAGGATACTGGAGCAGGATTAGGACATGGTTACAAGAGATAACAGATATTGAAATGGAATTTAAACCTGAAACATTTTTATTGGGTATTATCAGAGGGCAACAGACGAAAGAAAACCAATATTTGATAATACATGTCCTAACCGCTGCCAGAATAACTTACGCCCAAACATGGAAAGATGAAAAAACCCCAACGGAGAATATGATATTAAAAAAAATAATGGATTGTGCAGAAATGTCAAAACTAAGACTAGAATTACAAAATTGAGAAGAGAAAGAATTTTACGCAGTGTGGGATAAATTTTACAATTGGTTAGAAATCAGAAAGAATAAGAAAATTTCTGAATGAATGTAAATATTATATATAGAATAATATAGAATAATATGTATGTAGATTGACTTCAAACCGATGTCTCAGGAATGAAGAACGTAAATGTATACAGTATGTATGTTTTGTATTCAATGTTTTAATAATTCAATAAAAATATTTTTTTAAAAAATGCATGTGCCCACCCATTCAAACATTCACATACATATACTAGTTAAAAATGTCCAATATTGATTGATATTACTCAGGTACTGTTAAATGTTGGCTGATGATACTTAATCAATTTTCACTTACTGCCAAATCTTGTTTACTACAGTGAAAGTTAAATGCCACGGCTGAATAGGGAAACACGTTCCCTTTGTTGTAATATCTGGAAAATGTTTCTCAGCATTATTTATGGATGAAGTCTTGGAAGGAAATTTTCAGGTAGGGAAGTCAATTAACCTTGACCACTTACTAGCAGAAAGTCATAATAGAGAAGAAAAGAACAGATGTGGTGCATGCAGTTCTGTCTTGAGTTTCAGCAGGGCTTTGGCTGAGAAAGATTCTCCTCTGAAATCCTAGAGAACTTGTGAGGGCGACCTGTGGCTGACCAAGTACTGTGTGCATGGCCCATAATTGGTGCGATGGGAGTTGTCATCCAAAATATATAGTTTTCTGCAGCTGGTATAATCCAAGCTAGAGAAAACAACACTCATTAGAAGACAGCTTCTGTTCCAATCTTTTTCAGCAGGGGTCCCCCAACCCGCGGCCCACGAACCACTACCGGGCCGCGGCCTGTTCATAACTGGGCCGAGTGATGGGCAAATGTGCATACGTGAAGCTCCACACATATGAGTGGAGGGCGCTTTCATGCAAAGTTCTACTTGTGTGAGCAGAAAGTGCTTGCGCTCACACACAAAACTCCATTTGTGCAAATGAAGCTTCACGCGCATGCGCAAGTGCCTGTCACACGAGTAGAGCTTTGCGCGCGAGCACAATCACTCTCCGCTCATGCGCAAAGCTCCAATTGTGCAAGCAGAGGGTCCACTTCTCCGCTGCTCGCACAAATGGAGTCGTGCGCGCACATGCGTGCCTATCACTCACATGCCCCCTTCCCCGGCCGCCAAGCTGGAAAGATTGGGGACTGCTGTTCTATAGCATCTTTCTTCTGCATATAGAACATTAAATCAAACTTAGTCTTGATCTGATGAGGCCCACCAGATGTCAACTTGCAAAGCTTTCAAGTTGCCATAAGCAGAGGTGGGGGGGAGAACTGACGGAGCTGCTGGGATGTCCCAACTGAAAAGACATTCCATACATTCCTTGCTCCAGATAGTATCCTAGGTTACCGGAGTAAGCAGGAGGGGTGGGGTTTTTACAGCCCGCCAACGTGGTCCATTGGAGAATGTGATTTATGGCATACCCATGGAGGAGGGGGGAGACAGGGTCATGGGGGCCGGTAAATTACATGAGGTCAGAGCTGACTCCACCTGAGTAATTGCTGGAATGTTGCTCCTAATAAATTACTGGATTTCCTTTGAAACTTGGCTCGTGGCTCATGAATTAATTAGGGCATCTTTCAGAAACTTCACACCAGAATCACTGAGATGTATTTTAACCATGATTCATGAGTCTAAAAATAACTAAGTTTGCATTTAATCCATCAGATGCAGAGGATACATCTCAGTATATATTTGAAAGAAGAGCCATATCTCAGTGGTCAATATTTCCATGCTCGGCATTTCAGCATCTTAGAATCATAGGGCTGGAAAGGACCTTGGAGGTCTTCTACTCCACTTCCCCTCCCCAAGGCAGGAGTCCTTACTGTATACCATCTTGGTCAAATGGTTGTCTATTCTTGAAAACCTCCAGGAACAATGGACTCACAACTCCAGGAGGCAAGCTGTTCCACTGATTTATCATTCTCACTTTCAGGAAATTCCTCCTTGCTATATTTCCAGGTTGGCTCTCCCTCTGATGAGTTTCACCCATTGATTCATGCCCTCCCTATGGAGAAAAAAATGGATGACCTCTTCCCTTTGACAGCCCTTCTGTAGACAGCTATCATGTCTCCCCCTTAGTTTTGTCTTCAATAAGATAAACATACATAGTTTCTTTCTCTACTCTTCCTAGGATTTAGCCTCCAGACTCCATATAGCAATAGCACTTAGACTTATATACCGCTTCATAGTGCTTTACAGCTCTCTCTAAGCGGTTTACAGAGTTCAGCATATTGCCCCCAACAATCTGGGTCCTCATTTTACCCACCTCAGAAGGATGGAAGGCTGAGTCAACCTTGAGCCTGGTGAGATTTGAACAGCTGAACTGCTGAACTAGCAGTCACTGAAGTAGTTGCAGTGCTGCTTTTAACCACTGCGCCACCTCAGCTCTATCATCTTTGTTGCTATTCTCTGCATTCTTTCTAGGGCCTCAACATCTTTTTTGAGCCATGTTGACCAGAACCGTATGCAGTATTCTAGGTGTGGCCTCAGTAGTGTGGTAAAAAGTGATGTTATCATCTCTTGTTATCTTGATGCCGTCCTTCTTTTGATGCATTGATGCATTGACTTTTTTGGCAGCTGCAGCCCACTGCTGGCTCATACTTGTGGTGATCCACCAGGACACCGAGATCCCTTTCACAGTTACTACTGTTGATGTCCTATTCTATACCTATGCATTGGGTTTTTCCTGCCTAAGTACAGGACCTTACTTTTCTCACCATTGAACGTCATCTTCTTGGATAGGGTCCAAATCAGGGGTGAAATCCAGCAGGTTCTGACAGGTTCTAGAGAACCGGTAGCGGAAATTTTGAGTTTTTGAGAGAATCGAAACTGGAACTTAAGCTTAAGGCTGTGCGTGGCTCACTCTCCACTCTGTACTCTTCCACTCTAAACTTTGCTGAAATGAAACTAACTCCTGCTTGTGTTTACTTGAAGAAATAATCTGCTAAATGGTATTGTAAATTCATCTGTTTTTATGTTTATAAATAAGTTATTGAATCCAGCTGAATCAGTCACCTGTGTGTGCTTCTGGTTTTTTTTTAATTGAAAAGTTTTAATAGTACAAAGTACAAACATTTTTCTCTTTTCTCCCCCCCCTTCCCCACTCCACCCTTCCCACCCCTCTTGCCCTCCCCTCCACCCACCCACCCCCGACTTCCCAGAAAAAAGCACAAGGTATAATTTGAAAACAAACATAAAACTAAAATATGCTAAAAAAAGTATTGATTCTAACATTCTTCTAATTCTTAACTCCTTATTACACAAAAATTTAACAACAAAATCTAAAAATTAATCATTTATCATTAAAAAACTATTTGGGTCTTCTTAATCTGATACTTTTTTTTAACATAATCAGTCCACCTACTCCATTCCATTATATATCTTTCATTTGAATGATCCTTGAGATATGATGAAATTTTTGCCATTTCAGCCAGATGTGAAACTTTTAGTGTCCATTATTCAATAGTAGGCATATCTTCCTTCTTCCAGTACTGTGCCACCAGTAGCCTGGTAGCTGTTATTAAATTCAAAACCAAGTTAGTCTCTGTAACAGAACAATCCTTGATTATTCCCAACAAAAAGAACTGTGGTGTGAACTTGATCTTTTTCTTTAAAATATTTTGTATAATCCACCATATTTTTATCCAAAAACATGGAAATATGTAGCATAATGACATTCACATCTCCAACATTTAGGTTGTATAGTTGGGTACATACAAGCTAGTTTTTTGGGGTCTAGGTGCCATCTATAAAACATTTTATAAAAAATTTCTCTTACATTTTGAGCCTGTGTAAATTTAACATTTCTAACCCATATCTTTTCCCATGTTTCCATCATTATCTTCTGGTTTTGATTTATACAACAAACTTTAATAGAGTAGATCTTAGGAGATAGTTTTCTAAACATCTTCAGAGGGACGAGAATTGTTTTTATTGGCAAAGAAAGGAGACTGGAGATTTTCTTTTTCCAGGTTTGAAAAATGGATTGGAACTTAATAAAAATAGATGGTGTCAAATCAACCCTGCAGGGCATCAGCTCATAATGTACCTTAGAGCCTTTGGAGCTATTTATATAAAGTTTACCATTTCAAATGGCAGTGAGATTTGCCAAAAAGGTCATTACTCAGTGGCATTTCACACACACACACACACACACACACAAAGAGAGTTTTCAACACAAGCATTTGTAATTGTCTCACAAAGGGGCAAAACTTAACATTATTATTATTATTGTGGTTTGTCACACAGTCAGCCAGATGTTCAGATTGGATTTGGCATTTTATAATGTACCTATCAAGTCCTTCCCAAGGACCTGGGATAGGCAGATGTGGATGCTTGATGGTATTGAAATATGGCTGCAGGATGTAAGCTGCTCTGAGCGAAGCTGCCTTTTGCAATTGACTGATGGTGAATTTGTCAATGCCGGTGCTGTTCAAGTGTTGCTCCAGATGTTTTGGGATTGCACCCAAGGCACCTGTTACTATTGGTACTATTTTTGCTTTCTTTTGCCACAGTTGTTCTATTTCTATTTGCAGGTATTTGTATTTTAGAACAGCGGTCACCAACTGGTGGTCCGTGGACCACTGGTGGTCCACAATAAAATTTTGGTGGTCGGCAGAAAAATTATTTGCATTTTTTATATTGCACTAAATCAGGGGTCCTCAAACTACAGCCCCTGGGCCAGATACGTGCAAAGAATACTTTAGATTTTAGATTTAGATTTATTATTAGAGTTGGAAGGGACCTTGTAGGTCATCTAGTCCAACCCCCTGCTCAAGCAGGAGTTCCTACACCATTTGAGACAGATGGCAGTCCAGTCTCTCCTTGAAGGTCGCAAGTGTTGGGGCTCTCACAACCTCCGCTGGCAAGCTGTTCCACTGTTGATCGCTCTCACCGTCAGAAAGTTTCTCCTCACTTCCAGGTTGAATCCCTCCTTGGTCAGCTTCCATCCGTTATTCCTTGTTTGGCTTTCTGGTGCCATAGAGAACAGCCTGACCCCCTTCTCTCTGTGGCATCCCCTCAAATATTGGAACACTGTGTGCTTGTGTACTTGTGTTGCTGCAGAAAGTCTCCCCCTTTGGGGTCTTTTTGTGTGGGTTGGAGGGGGGCAGAAATTCCAACTTGGGGTCTGCTTCAGCCTCCTGGTGCTTTGGGTGAAGGCTGAAGGGAACTGCTGCTAGTGGAGAAGAGCCGAAGGGCCTTGTTCCAGTGGGAATGCATCATGGCCTGCAACAGGCTGACCATCTCAGCCCGCTGAGCCTCCAGGCACTGGTACCTGGCCTTGCACTCCCGCAGGTCTTTCCTCTGCTTGGAAAGCCTATGCTCGTAGTCCTCAGTGAGGTGCTTCTGCTGAGCCTCCTTGTCGGTCAGATCCCATTTGAACTGAGCCGGCTGTTTTGCCAATTCTATCTCATGATGGCTGCTTAGCTCCAACAACTGCTTCCTGTTGGGGCCCTAAGGAGCCCGGGCGGGGAGGCAAGGAGTGGCTGGGAGGGGAGGGGTGAGTAGAAGCCAGCGAGGCGCCCCTCAGCATGTGTGACATCAAGTTGGCCACGCCCACCCAGTCACATGACCACTTAGCCACACCCACCCAACCAGTCATTAGGCAGATCATATTAGTGGTCTGTGGGATTTAAAATTATGAATGTAGTGGTCCCTGAGGTCCGAAAGGTTGGGGACCCCTGTTTTAGAACATAGAATAGTAGAGTTGGAAGGGACCTTGGAAGTCTTCTAGTCCAACTATCATCTTATCTTTATAAGAGGAGTAGGGAATAGGGCGGCATATAAGAACAGATAAATAAAAAATAAAAAATAAAAAATAAAAAATAAATAAAAAAATAAAAAAAATAAAAAATAAAATAAATAAATAAATAAATAAATAAAAATATTTATCATCTTCTTGTCTCTACTGCTGTCTCTAGGTACTGCCACGTCCACTATCCAGACTTTTGTTGTCTTTCTCATCTACAGTTGTTGCATTTTATTATTATTATTATTATCATTATCATCTGAACCAACTGCAATCATTGGATGGACTGGGTTTTTTTTTTCCATCTTCTCCGCTTGAGCCCTTTATAGCATATGGGAATATTAATGTTTCAGTTTTGGCACTTCTCTATTTTTTTTTCATTCTTATGAATATCTCAAAATTGGATTTTCTCAGTTTTATGAAATGTCTGGCTGAGTTGACTGAGCTTAAGATGCTGGACAAAAAAACCCAAAAGGGTCCAAACTAAAATGTATATCTCTTGTGAAGAGATACATACATACATACATACATACATACATACATACATACATACATACATACATACATACATACATACATACATATATATATATATATATATATATATATATATATATATATATATATATATAGCTGATTGGGAACAGAACCTATGGCCTAATGGTTAAGTTGCTGCACTGCAAGGCAGCCGGCCCGGGTTCAAATCCCAGTAGGGGTATGGCTATCTGACGAGAGCAAAATAAGCTCGAATTAGATCTATAATAGTCTCCCTTTATGTAGCATATTGGGCAGGAAGGGTTCTCCGACATTTTTAGTTTGAGGTGAAACCAAAACCAAATCTTCCTGTGTGACGTATACAGACTCTAAGTTTTCCATTAACATTCTTCGCCATGTATTTCAGGATCATCACCATCATCAGTGTTGGAAGGGACCTTGGAGGTCTTCTAGCCCAACCCCCTGCTCAAGCAGGAGACCCTATACCAGTGATGGCGAACCTATGGCACGGGTGCCACAGGTGGCACGCGGAGCCATATCTGCTGGCACGCGAGCCGTTGCCCTAGCTCAGCTCCAGCGCGCATGTGCGTGCCCGCCAGCTGATTTTTGGCTTGCGCAGAGGCTCTGGGGGGGGCGATTTCAGCCTCCAGAGGGCCTCCGGGGTGGCGGGGGGAGCGTTTTTGCACTCCCCAAGCTCAAGAAAGCCTCTGGAGCCTGGGGAGGGCGAAAAATGGGCCTACCGGGCCCACTGGAAGTCGGGAAATGGGAGAGTGGGGGGGGTCGTGCACGCATGCGCAGGGGGGTGGGGCAAGTGGGGGGCTTTGAATTATGGGTGTTGGCACGCATGTGTGTGCGATAGCATGTGCGCGCACTATTTCGGCACCCGAGGGGAAAAAGGTTCGCCATCACTGCCCTATACCATTTCAGACAAATGGATGTCCAATCTCTTCTTAAAAGCCTCCATTGATGGAGCCCTCAGAAACGCTGAAGGCGAGCTGTTCAATATTGTTCTCACTGTCAGGAAATTTCTCCTTAGTTCTGTGTTGCTTCTCTCCTTGGCTAGTTTCCATCCATTGTTTCTGGGGTGTCATTTCAAAGGTTGGCTCTTGGTTGTTTGGTATAGGAGGGTGGGTCCATCTCATTGCCATCTTGGGGATTCAATTATTCTCCGTGCAGAGCATATGACCTGCAAGTTTGAGACAATGCTATGTAGTTTGCAGGAGAAATTCTCTTGGAGCACTTCTTCATTAGTAATATGGTCAAAATAGCTAATCTTTATGATTCGGTGAAGGCATCTTTATTGAAAGACATCAAATCTCTTGTTAATACTTGCTGATGCCTTCCAGATCTCACCGGCATAAATGGCTGTTGGGATCACTATCATCTTTTTTTAAATGACCCCATAATCCCTTGCGGGTTGGAGTCTGGGCAATTGAATGGAGCTGAGTGTTTACTGGCCGGATGCCCTTCCTGTTGCCAATGCGGGGTTTTATTCAGCAGATATACTCTCATCGTGCCCAAAGAGAGAAATAGAAGCAAACAAATGGAATTTAAGTTTCAGAGATATAGATCAGCAGTCCCAAACCTTTCCAGCTTTCCAGTGTGATGGGGCATGTGAGTGGCATGCGCATGCACACACACACACAGCACCATTTGTGCGAGTGGTGTGTGCATGCCCTCCACTCACACAAATGGAGCTTCGCACATGAGCGGAGAGTGCTTGCCTTCACATGCAGAGCTCCGCTTGCACAAGTGGCAGGCACTGGCCGGTTTCAAACAGTCTGCGGCCCGGTGGTGGACCCCACAGCCCAGGGGTTGAGGACCCCTGTTATAGATGATGACTAGATATGGTCTTCCTGAGGCAGCAGTAGATAAAGAAGACAACTAGAACATCTTTAGAAATACCATTGTAGACCTTGCCAGAAATATTGGAAGAAGATAAGGAAATTGGAAAGAACCATGAATCCAAGACAGATCATGGAAGCTGATTGATGAAAGGATAGTTATAAAACATAAATATATCTGTTAGAATCCTGTTCAAATGATTGGGTGTGTTAATATATGATTAAGCCACAAATCATTGTTATGTGTATATTGCTTTAAATACATTGTGGATGATTACTATATAAGCAAGCAAGAGAGCATGCTCTGTGTGGTTGGTGGTTTAGTGTGGTTTAGTGTGGTGAGTGGTGTTTGACAGTGTGTTCTGGATTGAAGACTCTCTGCTGCTTTACTGATGAGTAGATTACTTTATGACTGTGTGGAACTGCTGTGAAGAGAAGAGTAACCATCTGTGATAGTATAGAATTAAGTGATAGCTGTAATCTTTGTGAGTTAAAACAAAGATAGGCAAGAAGAAGAAACTTCGCATTGACTGAATAACTGTGTATGACTTGGACTTCCTATTTAACTTTGCTACTATTCAAGTAAAAACTACTTTGTACATACTAAAGATATTCTGTTTATTGACTGAATAGCATTCATATCAAACTGCAACACCATTACTACAACACATTTCGCTGTGTATGTGCTTAACAGCACAATAACTCCTTAACAATATCCATTTGTGAATTATATATACAAGTAGTTGACAAACTGCATTGCCAGATTCACATAACTGGAAATTGCAAATGATGAGTTTTGGGTTGAAACTTCTCCATACGAAAGAAGTTCAGATTCAGAATTCTCTCCATTCCCAACCACTATTGAGAAAAGACATGGGGTGCAATACTTTTATTTGACAAAGAGGTTGTAACTAGAATGAAGAATCAGAAGGAATCAAGGACATTTCCTGACTTTGTGTGACTGGAAATGCCTTCCATTGTACAAGGCAAATTAGATCTAAGCTACTGTAATAAAAAGTGAGGCAAAACCATTGAGACAAGAAAAAGGCTGGAGAATACACAATAGAGAACCAATAAGTAGGACAGACAATAGCAGAGAAAACATTCTGCCTTTCTAATTGACAGATGAGGAACACCAAGGCAGACACAGACGTAATTGCGCAATATCAGCCATGGCAGTATTTCCCCACTCAAAGGTAGCATATTCTCATTACATTTTTGAGAGGCAAAAATCCTTAGCGTTTTACTGCAAATCATCCAATTATATGCGAATGGTTCAAATTTGGCAATACCCCATCTAGACTTTGGGGGAGTAATGGAGGCACAATGGTTGACTTAATAATAGGAGTATCATGAGGAAAAGAATTATATCCTTAAGACCAGTGGTGGGTTCCTACCGGTGCGGTCCACTCTATAGCACCGGTAGTGGCCCGCTGGTGACATCACAGTACCGATGCGGTTGGTTGCCAGTGCCTAGGTGCCGCCATTTTTTTAAAAAAAATTCTTCTGCGCATGCCCAGAAGCCGAGCTTCCGGCATTGTGCATGCGCTGCCTTCCTACCCCACAGTGAGTCCAAGCAGGAAAGGATGGCTGAGGGAGTGCGTGAGACACTGAAAGAATGGGTGGCAGGAGCTATTTCCATTCCCCTCCCTTCAGCAGTCCGAGAAGCCACGAACACGTGGTGATGATCCTAGGCATTTTTGCACGTTCGAAGCTTCTTGAGCTGCTGAGGGGAGGGGGAATGGGCGGCAGGACCTATCTCAGTTCCCCTCCCTTCAGCAGTCCGAGAAGCCACGCCCACCCGGTCACATGGCTGGCAAGCCATGCCCACAAAATAAGCCACGCCCACAGAGTGGTAGTAAAAAAATTAGGAACCCTCCCCTGCTTAAGACAGTCTTCCTCCTCCTCCTCCTCCTCCTCCTCCTCCTCCTCCTCCTCCTCCTCCTCCTCCTCCTCCTCCTCCTCCTCCTCCTCCTCCTCCTCCTCCTCCTCTGTTCTAGGTTGGTTCTCTCTTTGATTAGTTTCCCTCCTTTGCTTCTTGTTCTGCCCTCAGGTGCTTCAGGTGAGAATCCATAAATGGTGTTACTTTTTCTTGAGGATTGCTAACCCTCCTAGGTTTGCCAGATTTGTTGTTGTCAGGCTTTCTGACATGCTACACCTGACACGGAGAACGACCGTTTACGTTGCCCTCTCTGCCTCCACATTTTTTGATGGATGGTGTTTGAATATGGAGAGTGCCAATGTTCTCCCTGACCGTGTTGCTGAATTATTCAGCAATGCTTCATTATCTCCTTTTTGCTCAGTTCGAAGGATGGGGGTGGGGCGGGGATGAGAATTGGGTTCTTCTTTCTCAGCAGGGCCAATGTCTGCAACAACCTCAAGCCGAGCACTTTCTCATTATGTACCAGAAAGGATAAAACTTCCAAAGGTTCTTCAGGTTGAAACCACCTGCCAGACTAGATCAGAGACAGATCAGTTTGTTAAGCACGTGAGGCGCTTTTGGGAAGTAGCCAAACATTACCAAAAACATAAAGATACAATAAAAGCCACAGGGGTATGCAGTGGGGCTTCTCTCAGACCTTACAGCATCCAGCCATTTACTCTCCTGACCAGTAGTAGGTTCTAAAACCCGTTGCTACTGGTTTGTGCACGTATGCGCGCGCACAACGCTTCTGCACAGGTGGGTGGGCGGAGCCTCCCGCTGCCGCCGCTACCGGTTCACAGAACCGGGCCGAACCGGGAGCACCCCACCGCTGCTCCTGACTCAACTAATGGATTGGTTTTTCAAATTAAAAATACATAGATGGTAATGGGGACCTAGTTCAGCTTTGTTTCCAGCAGTAGGTCTAGGTTCAACCCAGAACCCTCTGCGGAATTTAGAAATAAAGATGGCAGGTGGCTTTACTCCAGTAATTTGACTTGGACGTCTGTCCCGATCTGGGCTAGAAAAATAAATTTGGATTGCTAAGAGGGCCTCCTAGGATAGGCGTCTCCAAACCTGGCAACTTTAAGACTTGTGGACTTCAACTCCCAGAGTTCCTCAGCAAGCCATTCTGGCTGGGGAATTCTGGGAGTTGAAGTCCATAAATCTTAAAGATTTATATGTTAATAGAGGTACGATAAATTAAGGATTTAAAGGTTAATAGAGGTATGATAATATCGTTCCTAATCTCCCTTCTAGAAAATCAGTATTTATTTATTTATTTATTTATTTATTTATTTATTTATTTATTTATTTATTTATTTATTTATTTATTTATTTATTTATTTATTTATTTATTTTAGTGTTCTTATATGCCGCCCTACTCCCTGGGGACTCAGGGCGGCGTACAACATGTAAAGAACAACTATAAAAACAATATTGGAAAAAATAATAACAGTTTAAAAAAGAATTTAAAAACATACAAAAACCATACATACATGGGGGAGACCTAAGGTGTTAAATGGTCTCGAATCATCTACCACGTCCCCATCCTTCTACTCATCATGAGGCAATGGACCAACATTTTCCTTGCAGCTATTTTATCAGAGTGCTTACAAACGTATTTTCAAAATCGAAAACATTTGGAATATGCATTTTGTTCACTTTTTAATTGGTTTAGTGTCTTCAAGTTGGTTTTGACTCCTGGATTGCCTGGACAGGCCCCTGCAGTTTCCTTGGCAAGATTTCATGAGTTATTTACCATTGCCTCCTTCCTAGGGCTGAGAGAGAAAGACTGGCTCAAGGTCACCCAGGTGGCTTTGTGCCTAAGGCAGGACTAGAACTCACAGTCTCCTGGTTTCTAGCCCGGTGCTTTAACTGGCTTGTTTCACTTTAAAGGTAAAGGTTTCCCCTGTCCAATCATGTCCGAATTTACGGGGTAGTGCTCATCTCCGTTTCTTTGGCATGGGAATCAGTGTTGTATGAAGACACTTTCATGGTCATATGGCCGGCATGACTATATGCCAAGACCAGGGGCGGGTTCCTAATTTTTTACTACCACTCTGTGGGCGTGGCTTATTTTGTGGGCGTGGCTTGCCAGCCATGTGACCGGGTGGGCGTGGCTTGCCGGTCATATATTAGTTATTTCACAGAGATGTTACTACTATTTTTGCTATTTTATACCTTACATGAAAAGCTTTGCATACAAAGTGTGTGTTACAACATGGCAGCACAGCAACCTTTAGATGCAGAAAATGCTATAGTTAAAAGACAAGCAAGACTCATACAGCATTTTTGATTTCAGTCATGGATTCCTTAGACGAAAATATTGAGGACTGTTAAAACAAATTTAAAAAAAATTCCGGCGCCCAGGCACCGGCAACCGACCGCACCGGTACTGTGACGTCACCAGCGGTCCGCTACCGGTGCTATAGAGTGGACTGCACCGGTAGGAACCCACCACTGGCCAAGACACATGGAACCTTCTCACTGAAGTGGTACCTATTTATCTACTCGCATTTTCAATGCTTTCGAACTGCTAGGTGGGCAAGAAATGAAACAAACAAAATGTTTAAAAATCGTGATATTTATGTAGTTATTTAGTAACCAAAATATCTTTACAATCTCCAAGGCACGTCACAACTTTTGAGCACCCCTAAGGTTTGGAAATTGAAAATTGAAAAATTTGACACAGCCAGTGAGGCAAAGAACGGCAGCTCACCCCCTCGCACGGCGCTTGGGTCTCGAACCCCAGGCTGTCAATCTCAGCATCTTTAACTGCTGAGCCATCAAGCCCCTTTCTTCACTTTAAACTCTTTCTGGACCCCAATCAGTATTAACTTCCTAATTTTGTAACGTCCTCACCTTGCTAGCTCCTGTGTTTTATGGCCGCACTGTTTATCTGCGGTGAACTGCTTTCCTTTGGAGCTTCCGAGGCCTAACAGTAAATTAATTATTTTGATGAAGTGATTTATTTTGCTGAAATCTACTCATGCAGCTAAATGAAGGCCACTGTATTGTTCTCCTGTGACTCTTGAGGACAGTCTTGGTAATGTTGCGAAAGCTGGCTAGTGAGATTTTTTTTCCTTTTTAGTGAAGATACACAGCAATTTCATTTTTGGGGGGCAAAGGAAGAAAACGATCTGCTTGTCAACTATGGGTGGGACCAAAAGGGCACTGAGCCAGCAAACAAGCAATGCAGCATCTTTCTTGACTACTTTTTAATTCCAGAATAAAATAAGTATTTATTTATATCTTTGTTTCTTTTGCAATGAAATCTGTTTTCACTTCCTCCGTGCCTAGAAATAAACTAACTTGTTTTGTAGGTGGGCCGCATTGTTAGCTTTCAGGCTTTGAATGTAAACCAATGGCAAGTCCTTAAAAAGGGCTCCTTGCAGCATGCTAAATAAGGTTTCTGACCTTATTTAGCTTCGGCCTCTTTCTCCTTCTGCTCTTCAGGTTCCAAAAAAACCCAAGCAGTGATGTCCATTCCAAATATCAACGCTGTATTTCTCTGCTCAGACAGCAGCAATAATTGTTTGCAGGTAAAACAAGTTGACAGGAGCAAGTGCATCATATTTAGTATATTTAACAGAATAACATCATTGGAAGGGAGCTTGGAGGTCTTGTAGTCCAACCCCCTGCTCAGGTAGGAAACCCAAAAGCACTTCAGACAAATGGTTGTCCAATCACGTATTAAAAACCTCCAATGATGAAGCTCCCACAACTTCTGGAGGCAAGCTGTTCCACTGATCATTGTTCTCACTGTCAGGAAATTGCTCCTTAGTTCTAGGTTGCTTCTCTCCTTGATTGGTTTCCATCCGTTGCTTCTGGTCCTGCTTTCAGGTGCTTTGGAGAATAGATTGACTCTCTCTTCTTTATGGTGAGCTCTTAGATATTGGAACACTGCTATTTCTTTTCGAAAGCAGAGCATCGTATTTGGTAGACAGTATTTCTTTTCAAAAGCAGACTTGCTTGCTGCTGGTTTTTAAGAAGTGTCTCCTTTGGCGTTCAAGATAAACAGTTCAAAATGGGGAAAAAAACAGATTAGACGTCTCTTTATTGTTATGGGCCCAGCCTTGATGCTTTCTTCCCATTCATCTTCTGTTCAAAACACTGACTGTATAAAAATAGCATCCTGGGTTAATCTGAGCCTCTTGGCTTACATGTGTAATGTTGGGGACATAGAAGCTTATAGATCCAGTCTCTTTCCTTCATATAGCAATAGCAATAGCACTTAGACTTATATACCGCTTCATAGTGCTTTACAGCCCTCTCTAAGCGGTTTACAGAGTTTAGCATATTGCCCCCAACAATCTGGATCCTCATTTTACCGACCTCAGAAGGATGGAAGGCTGAGTCAACCTTGAGCCGGTGAGATTTGAACAGCTGAACTGCTGAACTGCAGTGCTGCACTTTAACCACTGCGCCATCTCGGCTCCTCCTGTAGTAGCTTTACAGTGGAAAGCTAGCAGGTCTGTCTGTCTGTCTGTCTGTCTGTCTGCCTGCCTGCCTGCCTGCCTGCCTGCCTGCCTGCCTGCCTGCCTGCCTGCCTGCCTGCCTGCCTATCTATCTATCTATCTATCTATCTATCTATCTATCTATCTATCTATCTATCTATCTATCTATCTATCTATCTATCTATCTATCTATCTATCTGTCTGTCTGTCTGTCTGTCTGTCTGTCTATCTTATCTTGCAAGGCAGTGCCCAACTATCAGGTGTAGACTCATGGTTCACTAGAAGACCAGGTGGTAACATCATGGCAATATTATTACAGAAGTCCTAGGTAAGGCTCATCCCTGGGCCTTCTCGTGGTCAGTTCTAGGGTTTTCAGTGCTACTGCTTTTTGGTAATCCCAGATGCATTTGTCAGAGATGTCTTCAGGATCTCTCGTGTTTACCAAGAAGCTGAGATGAGTGTTGTACCATTGGTATGCAAGCTCTCTGTGGTGGAACGTAGTCTGGATTCCGAGGAGGGAGGGGCTGCATTCCAGAGGAGCAAGAGACAGCAAAGTTTAGATACCGTATTTTTCGGAGTATAAGACACACCTTTCCCCCCTAAAAGAGGCTGAAAATTTGGGTGCGTCTTATACTCTGAATGTAGCTTTTTCCGAAGATTTTTTCCCCAGCCCTAACGAGGTGCTAATGGCTCTTCCCAGCTCTTCCCGGCTTGTAGGCTTGTTTGCATTGCTATTCCCCCTGAAAATGGTTTTTTCAGCCCTAAGTCTTTGCAGGCTTGTTTTCATTGCTACTTCCTCCAAAGAAGATTTTTTTCAGCCCTAACTAAGGGATAAAATAATGTGCTGAAATTGACCAGACTAAGGACGCTAGCCAGATGAATACCTGGTAGGTAGATTCCCCCCCCCTATTTTCCTCTCCCAAAACTAAGCTGTGTCTTATACTCCGATGTGTCTTATACTCCGAAAAATACGGTAGTTTGGTTGAGAGGAAGAGGGTCAGGACAGCTCTTCCCTAAAAGTTCTCAGAGTGTATGTTTAATGTTGCAAAATATTTACTTTAGTTTGGCAAGATTTCTGTCTATAGGTGAGGGACAATAGAAGTAACTCAGTGTGTTTTCCTTGGTTTCTGGAGCCTGATACTCTCTTCTTCTTGTATGCGTGCACCAGGGGCGGGTTGCTCTCTTACCTTGCTACCGGTGCACTGCACGCGCATCACCACATTTGTGCGCATGCGTGCTCGCTACATGCGTGCGCCCCCTCACGTGATTTTGCTTCCACGCATGCGCAGGAAGAAAAAAAAGCCCAGAAATTCTGAAAAAAAGATGGCAGCTCCTAGGGACCGGCAACCAATCGCACCGGGTCGGTAGCCTCTTGGTGACGTCACCAGCCCGCCGCTACCGGTGCGATAGAATGGACTGCACCGGTAGGAACCCACCACTGGTGTGCACCATATCATAACACACGTCAACGCAGAAGGAGCTTGTGTGCTTGATTGTGGAATTCCACAATTTCTCCCCTTCAATTCCTCTCCCTGATGTCAGGAAATAGGAATGGGATGTTCTATTATTCAATATTTTTTATATTTTATGAAAAGCTCTGGCCCTCTTCCTTGCCTCTGGATCAGATTCTTCTCAGAATCTTTACAGACAACTGAAGGATTCCCATCCTAAATACATCTTTCTTCTGTGCTACCCTGTGTTTCTATCTTTTTGGAAATGGTAACATTTTAAAGTGGTGGTTTTCTTTAAAAGTTAAAAACAAAAAGGGAAAGGGAAACCTCTTTTGTGATGCTTTGGGCTTCATGTTACCTCTTAGGTCAAAATATTGTAGAAAAATATAGATTAAAGTCTCTGAAAAGCCATTATTATTTTGAAGGGTGACTCATGGCACCAAACATACGGTTGTGGGTTTTTTTTTAAGTTCAGGCATTAGAATAATTATCAATGGCTTCAATAATTGGAAGATTTTTTACGCATAGGTATTGCAGGAAGCCAGGTAAGTCTATCGCAGCAAAAATTTATCAGAGGTCTGGTAGCACTTTTTCCAACCAACAAACTTGATTAAAAGGCATATATTTTCATGACTTGCAGCTCACAAATTTGTTAGTCCGAAAAGACTCCTGTGTTTTACACTTAGGTTAAGAACAGTTCAAATTCCATTAAAAGGTTCTTTCTAGCATTTATTTGGCTCAGGGCCAGGTTACCTCCGGGACCGCATCCTACCACATTCCTCCCTACGACCAGTTAGGTCCCACAGAGTGGGCCTCCTCCGGGTCCCATCGGCCAAACAATGTCGGTTGGTGGGGCCGCAAGGGAGGGCCTTCTCTGTGGGAGCCCCATCTCTCTGGAACCAACTCCCACCAGAGATCCGGACTATCCCCACCCTACTGGCCTTCCGTAAAGCCGTAAAAACATGGCTCTTCCGGCAGGCGGGGTGAAGATCAGATTCCCCCATGAATGAATTTTTTTTTAAATAATGTTTTTATTTTTAAAACTGCTATTACTGTTTTTATTGTTCTGTTCTTATCTATGCTGTACGCCGCCCTGAGTCCTACGGGATTGGGCGGCCTATAAGAACGTTTATTAAATTAAATTAAATTAAATTTGGAATCTGCCGTCTGTTATCCAAATTCCGCACTGACCAGAGAGAGAAAGCTTCCCTTTTGGGCCCAGTGCGCTTAAACATCTTCATATTTCACCTAGATAAGGGGATTGAAGGAACACTCATAAAATCTGCAGATGACACATTGCTGGAGGGAATTGTTAACAGTTTGGAAGTTAGACTCAAGATTCAGAAGGATCTCAACAGACTTGAGTTTTGGACCCTATCCAACAAGATGGAGTTCAACGGTGAGAAAAGTAAAGTCCTGCACTTGGGCAGAAAAAAACAAATGTATAGGTACAGGGGTGTCAAACTCACGTCATCATGGCGGCGTCACGTGACATATCGGGACTTTTCCCCCCTTTGCTAAACTGGTTGTGGTTGTGGCCAGTGTGTGACGCATCCGGCCTGTGGGCTGGGAGTTTGACAGCCCTGGAATAGGAGGTATCTGGCTCCATAGTTGTTGCAATGATGAGAAACGACGCTCACACAGGATGAAGTCAATGGGAAGGCACTTTCCCAATAGCTCGGGGGCGCTTCCTTTTATTGTCATACAAACAAAAGACCTCATGGCAGAGAATAATGCATTCATCAAGGATTACCTTGTTACTGATAGGCTAAGAAGGCTCATGATCAGCTCGTGATCAATGCATGGACAAAGGTATAGCTTCCTGCTGCAGACGTGATTCTTGGCTACGTGAGGCTTGCCTAGTATTTGCTATGTGCCAAAGATCATGTCCACACTTCTTTAAGGAGGGGGCATTGTGTGGAATCTGCATTCCTTAAAGGTGGTTTGCCAGCAATTAAGGAATCCACATCCCCCACAATAGTAGTAACTGTGAGAGGATCTAGGTGTCCTGGTGGATCACCTCTTACGTATGAGTCCACAGTGTGTTGCAGCTCCCAAAAAGGCCAGTGCAGTTCTAGGCTGGATCAACAGAGGGATAACAGAATGGAAGGGACTTTGGAGGTCTTCTAGTCCAACTCCCTGCTCAATAGGCAGCCTATACCATGTCAGACAAATGGTTGTCCAATCTCTTCTTTAAAAACCTCCATTGATGGAGTACCCACAACTTCTGAAGACAAGCCATCCCACTGATTAATAGTTCTCACTGTCAGGAAATTTCTCCTTAGTTCTAGGTTGGCTATGAGCCACGGTGGCGCAATGGTTAGAGTGCAGTAGTGCAGGCTACTTCTTCTGATCACTGGCTGCCTGCAGTTTGGCAGATCGAATCTCACCAGGCTCAAGGTTGACTCAGCCTTCCATCCTTCTGAGGTCGGTAAAATGAGGACCCAGATTGTTGGGGGCAATATGTTGACACTGTAAACCAGTTAGAGAGGGCTGGAAAGCACTATGAAGTGGTATATAAGTCTAAGTGCTATTTCTATTGCTATTGGTTTTCTCCTTGATTAGTTTTCACCCGTTGCTTCTTGGATAGTGTCAAGGCAACAAGAAGTGATAGTGCTGCTCTATACTGCAATAGTGAGGCCACATTTAGAATACTGCATCCAGTTCTGGCCACCACAATATAAAAAAGATGCTGAGGCTCTAGAAAAAGTGCAGAGAAGAGCAACAAAGACAATAAGGGGTCTGGAGGCTAAATCTATGAAGAACGGCTAAAGGAACTAGATACGTTTATCTTAAGAAAGAGAAAACAGAGGGGAGACATGATAGCTGTCTACTAGTACTTGAAGGGCTGTCAAAGATAACAGGGCATCCATTTATTCTCCATAGCACCTTAGGACAGGACAAGAAGCAAGGGGTGAAAAATCATTAGAGGGAGATCCAACTTGGAAATAAGGAGGAATTTCATGATAGGAAGAACAATTAATCAATGGAATGGCTTGCCTCCGGGAGTTGAGGATGCTTCATTACTGGAGTTTTTAAGGAAAAAAAAGGGCAACCATTTGACTGAGATGGAATGAGACCTTTTGCCTTGGGCAGGGGTTTGGAATAAGAGACCTTCTCTAAATGACAACAGAAAGCAGAAATGGCAGATTCTCACTTTTTCTTCTCTTCCTCACCAAATGGTTGACATTGATTTTTTAAAAACTTTCGTTAATTTAATTTTAAAAATGGACAGAAATAAAAGTAAAAAGAACAGGTGTGTGTGTGTGTGTGTGTGTGTGTGTGTGTGTGTGTGTGTGTGTGTGTGCTTGTATATAGAACTTGTATGTGAGCATTCCAATGAATGGATTAGCCATATTTTATTGTGGGCATCCATACCTAATCTGCATTGATACATGATTCATTCATAAGCTACTAATAACAACAATGCTACAGGTGAGTGAGAAGTTGCGGCCATATATATTAATTTTGTGAAGGTGAAGAGTAGGAGTTTTGCAAATATGCAAGGCATGGAAAACCCACCTTCTCTGTCCAGATATTAATTTCCAGATGTTACGTAGACTCTGTTCAATAAAATATGAACATCTGAGAATATTATATCGTCTCAAAGTTGAGCAAATACATGGAAGAACCTTCTCACAAAATGGAACCGAGAGCGATGGGATTCTTAATGAAGCTGTTTCAAAGGCTAACACAGAAAATTAAGCAGGCAGAAGAAATAGGAAATAATTGTGTGGGACAGTTAAGCTTATTTCTGCAGTTAAAAAAAAATAGAACATAGAATAATAGGATTGGAAGGGACCTTGGAGGTCTTCTAGTCCAACTCCTGGCCCACAAGATCCTATACCCGTGATGGCGAACCTATGGCACACGTGCCAGAGGTGGCACGCAGAGCCCTCTCTGTGGGCACGTGCCGTCACCAGGTGCTCTTCTGGTTTCCAGCCAGCTGATATTCGCAGGCGTCGTAGCACCAGAAAACATTCTGGTTTTGGCTGTTTTCCAGGTGAAAAATAGCTCGAAAAGAGGACTGGAAACGGCCAAAAAATGCATGTGCGCACAGGCCAGGTGGTCTTGGGGTTTCTGGTCCTCCAGCGCATGCGCATTTCGGTTTGGGCACTCGGTGCCAAAAAGGTTCGCCATCACTGTCCTATACCATTCCAGACTTTCTTTGGGCTTGATGGGATGGGTACATGTGATCATAGAAAGAATAACACAATAACAGAACAGAATTACCGAGTTGGAAGGGACCCCGGAGGTCCTCCAGCCCAACCCCTCTGCCCAAGCAGGAAACAGTTTCTGAAAGTAAGTCATCCCACTGATGAATTGTTCTCACTGTCATGAAATTTCTCCTTATTTCTAAATTGCTTCTCTCCTTGATTATTTTCCATCTGTTGCTTCTTGTTCTGCCTTCAGCTGGTTTGGAGAATAGGTTGGCCCCCTCTCTTTGTGACAGCTGTTCAAATATTGGACCGGTGTTATCATGCCTTCTTGCCCCTTTAGAGATGATCCTATGCATTAATAGAGGGATACAATCTAGGACTAGGGAGGTACTAATACCACTCTATAAAGCCTTAGTTAGACCACATCTAGAGTACTGCATCCAGTTTTGGTCACCACACTACAAAAAAGACATTGAAACTCTAGAGAAAGTACAGAGGAGAGCAACCAGGATGATTATGGGACTGGAAACTATAACATACGAAGAGCGGTTGCAGGAACTGGGCATGGCCAGTCTAGCAAAGAGAAGGACCAGGGGAGACATGAGAACAGTGTTCCAATATCTGAGGGGCTGCCACAGAGAAGAGAGGCTCTGGCTGTTTTCCAAGGCACCAGAAGGCCAGACAAGGAATAATGGATGGAAGCTGACCAAGGAGAGATTCAACCTGGAAATAAGGAGAAATTTTCTGACGGTGAGAGCAATCAACCAGTGGAACAGAAGTTGCCTACGGAGGTTGTGAGAGCTCCAACACTTGAGACTTTCAAAGGGAGATTAGACCTCCACTTGTCCGAAATGGTGTAGGGACTCCTGCTTGAGCAAGGGGTTGGACTAGATGACCTACAAGGTCCCTTCCAACTTTAATAATCTGTAATCTATGGTCTGAAGTACAGTTTGATGGACCTGGTGGGTAGGTAGGTGGGTAGAAGAGACTACATTATTTAGCTTGAACATTACTCATCAATATTTCAGATAATTAACAGGAGGCCATCTTGAGAGTTGATGACCTATTCCCCCCCCTTCTTCTAATCATAAACTAGCTGGGAGTAATGGGCCGAAACATATCATCTTGAAATATAGAGATGTTTCTACATTTTGCTCAATGGCACATTTGCTAATTTCCATTTCCACCCTGCAACTCCTTCCCCACAGTCCTAAGGGTGTGATTTCATATCACAGGGACTTTACAGGTGAGGAGAAAATTGCAGTCTCAGATTCACGGTGCTCCTGAACAAAAGCTTACCAAGGAAACAATTAAGCATTGTTAATGAAGTGTAATTTGTTTATGACCCAGACAGATGGCAGGTTTAGAATGCACAGAAGGGATGCGCTTTTCTTTTTTTTCTCTCCTGGGGGGAAAATATCTCATGTAGAAGTCAGGAATCAATTATGAACATCAAGATGAGGATTATCAGCCCTTCAAAGTAGGCCAGGATAAGAATCAGATCCTACAAGGATTTCAAAATGCTACTTTATTGTTCTTAACCAAATCTTGAAAGCCTTTGCAAAGACTCTTTGAATAGAATGAATGAGCTGGAAGGGACCTTGGAGGTCTTCTAGTCCAGCCCCCTGCTCAAGCAGGAGAACCTATACCATTTCAGATAAGTGACTGTTTAGACTCTTCTTAAAAACATCCAGTGATGGAGCGCCCACGATTTCTGGAGTCAAGCTGTTCCATTGTTTAATTGTCCACACTGTTAGGAGTTTTCTCCTTAATTCCAGGTTGCTTCTCTCTTTGATTAGTTTCCAACCATTGTTTCTTGTCCTGCCCTCTGGTGCTTTGGAGAATAATCTGACCCCCTCTTCTTTGTGGCAGCCCCTCAAATACTGGAATACTGCTATCATGTCACCTCTAATTCTTCTTTTCTTTAGACTAGCCAAACCCAAATCCTGCAGCCGTTCTTCATATGTTTTAGTCTCCAGGCCTTACAAAGTCAAACTGGATCATTCTGAATTTCCTTCACACACTTACTACTTTCCCAGGGTTAAGCAACCATTTCTCCTTTCTTGCATGGGGGCGCGATGGCTCAGCGGTTAAAAATGTTGAGCTTGTCAGCTGGAAAGCTGAGAGCCTGGGTTCGAGACCCAAACGCCGTGTGAAGGATCGAGCTCCCATTACTTGCTCTGGCTCCTGCCCACCTGGCAGTTCCAAAGAATGCAAGTAGATAAATAAGTACCACTTTGGTGGGAAGATAACTGTAGGAGAGGACTAGGCTAAGCCTGACGGAGGAGTTAAATGTGTCATAAGTCACGAGTCCCTTCGAACCCGCAAGAGATCTAAGCCCAGCCCACTTTGAATGCCTCTCTTATCTCCCGCATAGTTTCCTTAAAGAACGATTGGTCAGATTCTTGTAGAGAGCTTAAGCTTGCAATAAATCTTTATACTTTATACTCATTTTGAACTGCCTGGATCTCCTGATTTCTCCAACACTTGACAGTAAAAGGATTCTGTGCACCTTTGGAGTATAGCCATGCTGGCCACATAACCAAAGAAGCATCTTCGGACAATTCTGGCTCCCTTGGCCAAGAAATGGAGATGAGCATCACCGCCTAGAGTCAGACATAACTGAACAGGGGAAATCTTTGCCTTTATCTTTTCTCCCTTCTTTTCTCCTTTCTAAAACATTTCTACAAATTTCCTTTGACTCAAGGTCAATTCCCGGTAACTTCCAGGACACATCCATGTTATTTTCTTGGTAATAATATGGAAGTGATATATTCTTGACTTTTTCCAGTGTATTTATTTTTTAACTTCCCAGCCTAGCTTTGGATGTCTTTGTGGTCTCTCATCTAAGTACTATACAATGTAGGTTAGATGGTGCTTAGTGTTTGGAGATCAGCCAAAATTATCTGAGTGCTACCATCTGCTGTGCGATCTCCCATCTATACAGCTCATTTATGTAAAGATAAAATCTCCCTTGACTTGCCTTCAGCTCGGGATGATTTTGTAGATACCTCCCTGCTGGTTTCTTGGCAATAGGATGAAGCTTGCTATTTCCTTTCCAGTGCTTTTTCTTTTAAAGCTTCCCAGTCTAAATCTAGAGCCCTGGGCTATCTTTGTGGTCCATCTTCCAAGAGTTAACAAACATCCCTCAACTTACTTTTCAAGATCTGTCAAGGTCTAGTACGGGGGTGCTCAAACTTGGCAACTTTAAGACTTGTGGACTTCAACTCCCAGAATTCTGGAAGTTGAAGTCCACAAGTCTTAAAGTTGCCAAGTTTAAAGACCTCTGGTCTAGTATGTGTTGCCATCAGGGGTGGGCTTCAACAATTTTAGCAAGGGGTTCTCTGCTCGATTGCTAGGTGGGCATGGCCATGGTGGGCGTGGCCTAGTCGGCCTCCTGCACCACAGCGGGGGGTGGTGTTTTTGCCCTCCTCGGGCTCCGGAGGTTTTTTTCGAGCCTCCGGGAGGGCGAAAATGGCCTCTCCAAGCTCCAAAGGCCCTCTGGAGGCTGGAAATGGGCCCATTTCCAGCCTTCCTAAACTTCCGGTTGGCCCATTTTTCACCCTCCCTGAGCTCTGCACGTACCCTGCACTTACCTGCATCCAAAATGGACTGCGTGGGGACTCCTGGGAGGGGATGGCTGGTGGGGTGGGGCCAGCCAGGAGTGGGATTTGGGGGTTCTCCAAACTGTACAGAATCTTAGCTAGAGGTTCTCCCGAATCCCTGCGAACCCCCAGCAGCCCACCCCTGGTTGCCACCCAATTAAGCAGCACCGTAATACACATTTTCTCTTTTGGCAGAAAGTCCTTTGAAATACCAGCCAATCCAAAGCTTTTTTTTTTTAAAGTCTGTAAGAAATGAGAAAAGATGGCTTGGATTTGCCCATCATGGGTTGTGAAATCAGATGGATTAGGTTCAAGTGTATCTGGCCACTCTTCCCTACTAAAATGAAGTATGCTACATATAAGATCTATATTGGGGTTTTCAAACTTGATCGTGTCACATGACGTATCGCAACGGTTTTTTTTGCCTTTATGGAGCCGGGGTGGGCGTGGCCTGCACGTGACATATCCAGTTTGACAGGCCTGATCTATACTGTATATATGTTATTCCAAAGGTGCTTTTTCAGGAGGAAACTGGACTTTCTTGTTTTTTCTTTTGAAGACGTTTTGCTTCTCATCCAAGAAGCTTCTTCAGCTCTGACAGGATAGTGGGGAATGGAAGGATTTATATTCTTTGCAGACAGCTGGAAATCTGCATCCTTTTAGAGAGTCATTGAGGCCACTTGGAGGTTTATCCATGTTGAATGGTTATGAAATGTCATCTCAAAAATCTGGAGCTCAAAAACGCAAAACGTGACGAGATTAATAAAGGGCAACAAATGCTTTTTCAATTTGGCGTTAAATGCAGCGGCGGCACTCTTCCGCACATGGCCCAGCCGGGGTGGGTGGGGACACCTCTCCTGAGTATGCGCGCGTGCGCGTAGGCGCCCTCCCTTCCTTTTCGGCCGAGTCCTCTCTGAGCGGTGTGTGTGAGGCGAGCAGGAAAGGCCGCGCAGCCTCCCCCCAAGTTTCCCATGCAGGAGACCGAGGGGAGCTTGGCAGAGGGGTCCAGAGGCATCGGCGGAGGGAACGGCAGCAGCAGTGACTCAGAGGCCAAACGGCTGCCAGCGGAGTCACCTGGGAGGCCCAGCCGGAGCCCCAACCAGATGGAGAAGTCGACGCTGAGGAGGCTGAGGAGGAGGAAGAGGAGGAGGAAGAGGAGGAGGAAGAGGAGGAGGAGGAAGAGGAGGAAGAGGAGGAAAAAGGAGTGGGGGCCCATATTAGTCTTGTTCCAGCACTTAATAATCTTCTCAGTGGCCCTGCTATTGCTATTGCTTCTGAAGTCAGTAAAACGAGGAGCCAGATTGTTGGGGGCAACAGGCTTACACTGTAAACCACCTACAGAGTGCCATACAGCACTTTGGGGTGGTATATAAGTGCTATTGCTATCTCTTACATTTACCCATTGTGAAATGTTGACTGAAACAGCTTCATTAACACCTGGAATATGTTAGAGCAGCTGAAAATGTGCAATACAAATTTGCAGGTATTTAGAAGTGCCACTGCTGCTAACAACTGGAGTTAACAGTTTTGAGGCTGAATTTCATACCACAGCTGCTACCGTTTGCCAGTGTGTGAATTTTAAAACATATTTAAGAGGAGGGAAAGCTCCTGCCATTCACTCTCTCGGGAACTCCCCAGGGACATGTGTTGGTGTAGACTTGCGGGTCATCGTTGCTCCTGTGTGAAAATAAAGGATAACATCAACAATGAGAGTGATATTGTTGGGAAACGGGAAAAAAATAAAATATGCATTCAATTTCTGGAGATCGAATTGGTCCAGTTAGCCTTAAACTTGTTCACCCTAAGTGACTGCTGTTCTCCCACCGGTTATGCTAATGCTTGTCACAGCCCCGAGGTTTGTTTAAAGGCAGATGCTAAGATGAACGCAAAAGTCTTCTGCATGCAAATCAGGTGTGCAGCCACTGATCTGCAGAGATTTCTTTGGGTGCCAAGTTACAGTGGAAAAGTGTGTGTTGCTTCACACTCAGGAAGAATCTGGGCACATCAGCTTGCTTAGAAACAGGATAATTCTGCATCCGTACATCAATTGGTTTATTGGCAAGGCTGGAAGCAAAGACAGACATGAAGAGAGGAAAGTTTATAGATTTATACAAATTATACATGGGTTTAGATATGGAATAGAAGGGAAGGGAAGGGAAGAGTAGAAAAGAGAAGAGAAGACAAGAGAAGAGAAAAAAGAAGAGGGGAGGAGAGGGGAGGAGAAGAGAAGAGAAGAGAAGAGAAGAGAAGAGAAGAGAAGAGAAAAAAGAAGAGGGGAGGAGAGAAGAGAAGAGATGAAAAGAGAAGAGAAAAAAGAAGAGGGGAGGAGAGGGGAGGAGAGAAGAGAAGAAGAGAAGAGAAGAGAAGAGAAGAGAAGAGAAGAGAAGAGAAGAGAAGAGAAGAGAAGAGAAGAGAAAAAAGAAGAGGGGAGGAGAGAAGAGAAGATAGCTTTATTGGCCAAGTGTAATTGGACATTTTGACCTCTAAAGCCCGACATGGCAGGGCCACAGGGATCTGAGGAACCGCCTGACCCCAATCCTAACAGGTCCACCAGGAGAGGCATGTTGCAGGTTTCATCTGACAGGACCAAGGAGAGGAGCCTTTTCTGCTATGGCACCTGCCCTCTGGAACATCATCCCCCTGGGGTGAGGTTAGCTCCAACCCTTATGGCCTTTCACAAAAGCTTCAGAATGTGGTCTATTCACCAAGCCTGAGGATCTCGTGACAGCAGAGAGCTGATGTGTTGGTTGCACCAGCTGACGATGATGGTCTTACCCATTCAGTTGGATCTGACTCTTGGTGATTCTATGGGCCAGGTTTCTCCACGTCTTCTGATCTTGCACTGCTCCTTTGAGTTGTCCTATGCTCTGGCTGGCATCAACTTTGATAACTTTGTACCGCAGATGACATCTCAATTAACCCTCTCCCAATCTTGATTTTACTTGCCTTGGTTATTTAATTGTTTCAACTGATTGAAACAATTGAGCTTTATATTGAGTTTTAATGATTGGCTTTGTTGTTTGCTGCCCAGAGTCACTTTGTGTGAGATGGGCAATTCTCCTTCAACAAGCACATGCTGCATTAAAGAGAATTGCTTGTGAAATGTTAATTTATATCGGTGTGTGTGCATGTGTGTGTGTGTGTGTGTGTGTGTGTGTGTGTGTATGTGTACAGTATATGTATTGAGAGCAGGCAACAGAAGTTCATTTTTAATGTGAGCCAAAATCTCACAGTAAAAAGTGACAAAAAAGGTTATATTACCTAATCTTAAATGGTTATGTGGACAAGGCAATGTATACAAATGCATGATTATTAGAAAAGCTGATTATTATAAAGCATTTTTTTAAAGCCTCAGAAGTAGAAATGAGGAATTCAATTCAAGATTCCTAGAAAGATGAAAAATGCATGACAAAACTTCTTTTAGAAGAACAGAGTTGGAAGGGACCTTGGAGGTCTTGTAGTCCAACCCCCTGCTTAGGCAGGAAACCATATACCAGTGATGGCGAACCTTTTTTGGTTCACGTGCATGCTCACACCCATAATTACATGCGGCCCCTCCCTGTGCATGCGTGCGTAATTCCCCCCGCTCCCGGCACGCGATGGCACACCCGTTTTTCGCTCTCCACAGGCATCAGAGCCTTTCTAGGCTGTTTCCTGACTCCCAGTGGGCCCAGAAGGCCCGAAAATCAGCTGGCCGGACCTGAGCTTGCTTGCCCCCTGATATGGCTCAGCGTGCCGCTTGCGGCACGCGTGCCATAGGTTCACCATCACGGCCCTATACCATTTCAGACAAATAGTTGTCCAATCTCTTCTTAAAAATTTCCAGTGTTGGAGCATTCACAACTTCGATAGACAAGTTGTTCCACTGGTTAATTGTTCTAACTGTCAGGAAATTTCTCCTTAGTTCTAGGTTGCTTCTCTCCTTGATTAGTTTCCACCCATTCCTTGATGAGAAGTGAAATGTCTTTGAGGAAAAAGAAACTCCAGTTGCCTTTCGAAAAAAGCACCTTTGGCACAACCATGACCTGGATAACTGAGAATCTCCATAGACATCCCAGGTGCAAGTTTGCTGTGAAATTTGGAGAGAGACATGGATACACCTTCATGAGCAAAGAGAGCAACTAGATAAAATCTGCTTATAGCTGCCCCGTATTAGCTACTTCTTAGAGAGAATGCTTGTCATTTTTAAGCCTGGTTGTCTTAATCTTCGGAGATTTAGAAGTCTGTTATGTAAATTACATCTTTACAGTAGAAACCCTGGCATATGACTACAGCATAATCTATAGTGGGACATAAAGCAAGGATTTGTTTGTGCTTTTTAAAATGTCTTCTTTATGTGCTGTCCTTCAGATACACACATGGATTTCCCAGCATTTGCTTTTTTTTAGAGGGGCTGAAATGCAATTTACAAGGATAAGGCTAAAGCTAATATGTGTCTCCGAGTTGGAATATAAATTTGTCCTAACCTTGTGAGGATAAGATAAAGGTTTTCCTGCCAGTCATGTCTGACTCTGAGGATGATGCTCATCTCCCTTTCTTGGCCGAGGGAGCCAGCATTGTCTGAGGACAATTTTTATGGTCATGTTGCCAAGAGCCACGGTGGCGCAGTGGTTAGAGTGCAGTACTGCAGGCTACTTCTGCTGATCACCGGCTGCCAGCAGTTTGGCAGATCGAATTTCACCAGGCTCAAGGTTGACTCAGCCTTCCATCCTTCCGAGGTTGGTAAAATGAGGACCCAAATTGTTGGGGGCAATATGCTGACTCTGTAAACCGCTTAGACAGAGCTGTAAAAAGCACTATGAAGCGGTATATAAGTCTAAGTGCTATTGCTATTGCTATAGCTACTCTATATGCTAAAGGCACACAGAATGCTCTTACCTTTCCACCGAAGTGGTACCTATTTATCTACTCACATTTGCACCGAAGTGGTACCTATTTATCTTCTTTGAGCTTTGCACTTGAGCATCCTGTTTCTGTGCAAGCACATGTATTCTATTGGCTGTTGTCAGACTCCCATGGGGCTATGTAGGTGTTGTAGCTGGCTCTATAGGCAAAGTACAAATCCTAGGTGCTTGTCTGAGCTAGGTTTGGTTGAAGTTTCTGAGGGTGATGCAATCAATGGGCTTGTGTTCTGAAAGGGTGTTGGGTAATTCCTATTGTAGCTTAATGGCTTTTTCCTGTGTTGGGTCTTGGGTGATGGCTGCTTCTAATCCTACCATTCTGCCTTTGTTTCAAAATATCCTGTTTTTAATGGATTACCAAATCTGCATTTCTAAAAGCTGGCCTCAGTATCTGCTGGGGCTATTAAGGAAAGTGGGGGTTGCTTTCTGCCTCTAAAAAAACCCATGTTTCTCCATTTCTCCCTTTGGGAAATATAATGATCTGCCTTTTTTAATATTCCTCAAAATATTTCATTCTTCTAGGAGGGGGTGGTGGCTTCCCACAAAGCAAAACAAGTAAGGACAAAACAAGCAAAAACAAATGCCCACCTTTTTTTCAAAGCTAAGATAAAGGAATGCAATCTTTGCATGTTTGCTGAGAAATATTGTATGCAGGGGTGGATTCTGGATTCAGCTACTGCTGGTTCGTTCAGGGATGCGCCACGTGGGCGGGCACGCATTGCGCTTCGCGCGTACGCGCAGTACTAAAAAAAACCTGCGCATGCGCAGAAGCAAAAGACAAGATAGTGCCGCCTATGGCACCACCGAGAGAACCAGCTCAGGGGTGTGGCAGGCCTGGGTCGCTGCCAGTTCCAGCGACCCAGACCGCCAAGTTACTAACGGTTCTATAGAACCGGTCTGAACCGGTAGGAACCCACCTCTGATTGTATGTCTTATTGTGTTCAAGAGATTTCTGCTAAGGGTGGGAGATACAATCACGTCTTATGAACAGCCCAAAAACCAGTGCCTGGGTTTTTTTGGTTTTTTTTTAAGCTATTCAAATCTGTGTGCATCATCACAGACACATTTATGAGAGAATAGAAGAATAATGATGAAAGGATGAGAGGAAACCTTCCATGGCGATTCTTTCCCACAGTAAAATGGGATAGAAATTTGATGAATAATGAATTGTAGAAGAGGTGTGTAGCTTTCTCTGATTTCGCCGGAAACATATTGCAATTTTGAAAAGCCAGTGGGATGTCAAGAGTTTATATGCTTTCAGAGAAACATCGTTTTCAGAAAAATCTCCTTTAATCTATTTTTTCCCTTGCTTTCTATTTTATACTCATTTTCTGCACTTCACACATATTCAGGCATTTTCTGCTTACCCTGAAAGAGAATAGCTGTAGAGGTATACAAGTAAGCATGTGTGTATACATTTGTTAGTTTAACACACACACACACACACACACACACACACACACACACACACACACACACACACACACACACACACACACACACACACACAGGGTTGACCTATTCTCCACAGCACCTGAAGGCAGGACAAGAAGCAATGGGTGGAAACTAATCAAGGAGAGAAGCAACTCCTACTACTTGGACTACTGCAATGCGTTCTACATGGGGCTGCCCTTGAAGAGTATTCGGAGACTTCAACTGGTGCAAAATGCAGCTGCGCGTGCTGTGGTGGGTGTTTCAAGGTACACCCACATAACACCTATACTCCGCCAGCTGCATTGGCTGCCCATTGGTCTCCGGGTACAATTCAAAGTGCTGATCATCATCTTTAAAGCCCTACATGGCTTAGGACCAGGCTATCTCTGGGACCGCATCCTACCTCATACTTCCCTTCAACTGGTTAGGTCCCACAGAGTGGGTCTCCTCCAGGTCCCGTCAGCCAAACAGTGCCGACTGGCGGGGCCTAGGGGGAGGGCCTTCTCTGTAGGGGCCCCTGCTCTCTGGAACCAACTTCCCCAGAGATCCGAATCATCCCCACCTGCATACATGTGATCACCTTTTGAGACTTTCTGATAAGGCAAGTCAATGGGGAAGCCAGATTCACTTAACAACTGGGTTACTAACTTAACCACTGCAATTATTCACTTAATAACTGTGGCAAGTAGACTTAGAAGACTTAGAGTAACTTTATTGTCCCTTTGACATGTACACTAATCGGCATACATTAAAATGAAATCTTGTTGCATACAGCTCTCAAAGGGTCACCACCTCCAATATACACTACATAAAGATAAAGGTTCCCCTCGCACATGCGTTCTAATTGTTCCCGACTCTAGGGGGCGGTGCTCATCTCTGTTTCAAAGCTGAAGAGCCAGCGCTGCCTGAAGACGTCTCCCTGGTCATGTGACTGGCATGACTAAATGCCAAAGGTGCACGGAACGCTGTTACCTTCCCACCAAAGGTGGTCCCTATTTTTCTACTTGCATTTTTACACGGCGCTAGGGATTCAAACCGCCGAACTGCCGACATTTCTGATCGACAAGCTCAGCGTCTTAGCCACTGAGCCACCGAGTCCCTATACACTACATAAACATGACTAAATAAATAAATAAATAAATACAAAATTATACGTATACCCACATATATTATATGACACGGAGTAGTAAGGTTGTAAAATGGGGCACAACTCACTTAATCACTGTCTCACTCAACAACAGAAATTTTGGATTCAATTATGGTCGTAAGTTGAGGGCCACCTGCACTAGTACTTAAATAGAAGACCATATGTAAACATACCCCATATAGATTTGTTATATAATCTTATCTTCTCCAAGTTATTGTTCAGGTCTTGGTACAGATAATGGAATTGATCTGTCCTTGGAAATATGGTAGTGATTTTTCATTACTTACTAAAAGACACAGCAGATGGTAATTTCTGACTTCTCTTGGCTATTCTAGAAAGCTAAACAGGATTGAGCAGACTAATACTTGGATAGAAGACCATATTTGAAGGCCAGAGAACTACCATATTTTTCGGAGTATAAGACGCACCTTTTTACCCCCTAAAAGAGGCTGAAAATTTGGGTGCGTCTTATACTCTGAATGTAGCTTTTTCGAAGCTTTTTTTTTCCAGCCCTAACGAGACGCTAATGATCTTCCCGGCTCTTCCCGCTTGCAAGCTTTTTTTCATTGCTAATCAGTCCGAAGAATGTTTTTTCCAGCCCTAACGAGGTGCTAATGATCTTCCCAGCTCTTACCGGCTTGCAGGCTTTTTCATTGCTACTTTCTCCGAAGGAGGTTTTTTCCAGCCCTAAGTCTTTGCAGGCTTTTTTTCATTGCTACTCCCTCCGAATAAGGTTTTTTAAAGCCCTAACCAGGGGATAAAATAATGTGCTGAAGCTGACCAGACTAAGGACGCTAGCCAGATGAATACCTGGTAGGCAGATTTTTTCCCCCTATTTTCCTCCCCAAAAACGAAGGTGCGTCTTATACTCCGGTGCATCTTACACTCCGAAAAATATGGTAGATTGGAAAAGTGAGACAACAATCTAGAAATAAACCACTTCCTTTTGAGACTAAGAAAACTCCATGGAGTATCTTTGCAAGTCGCCAGAAATCAAATCAGGGTGTTTTATGTGTTATTCATTACAGGAAGCCTTCAACTTACAATGGCTTGTTTAGTGACCGTTTGAAGTTACAACGTCACTGAAAAAGGTGACTTATGACCATTTTTCACACTTAGGACCGTTGCAGCATCCCCATGCCCATGTGATCAAAATTCAGATGCTTGGCAACTGGTTCATATTTATGACGGTTGCAGTGTCCCGGGGGCCATGTGTTTCCTTTTGCGACCTTCTGCCAAGCAAAGTCAATGGGGGAGCCAGATTCACTTAACAACCGTGTTCCTAATTGCAGTGGACTCACTTAACAAATGTGGCAAGAAACATTGTAAAACGGGACAAAACTCACTTAGCAACATACATTTTGGGCTCCATTGTGGTCATAAGTCGTTGACTGCCTGTTTCCCTAAATCAGCAAAATTTCCAACCTCAGTTCTATTATGGTTCTATGTCCCGTGGTGACCCAGAAGTCACCTGGTATCATCAGCACCAAATTTGAAAGTGAGTCAGTTCTCAAATGTTCATTGTTGTTAATGAGGCATCATCTCCTTAGCACTTCAGCCACCCCACGTGAATGAAGGATTACTTTTAAATTGCCACCATGCCTTCCATTTCACAGGTTTGCAATCTATAATTATGGGCTCCAATTGTTATAATCAAAGCATCATTAGGTTCCCAAATTAACACATATCAAATAAGTGGGAAGAACAGCAGGTGGCGACTCACACCATCTCACCACCCCACAAACCATACTTAGGAGTTTGCCCCACTATAACCTACAGTATATGTAAAACCAGTGGGAATTTAGTGATGACAGTGTGGGTTGACACATAGTACGTTTCCATCAAGTATGGAGAAAATGTAGAAATGTTAACACCAGGTGTTCGATCACCAGTAAGAATGTAAGTGCAAACTGGTTCAATATAGACTTTGGGTTCAGTATAGACTTATAGTAGCTTTACAGTGGAAAGTTAGCAGGTCTGTCTGTCTGTCTGTCTGTCTGTCTATCATATCTATCTCTATCGATCTATCTATCTATCTATCGATCTATCGATCGATCTATCCATCCCTCCCTCCCTCCCTCCCTCCCTCCCTCCCTCCCTCCCTCTCTCTCTCTCTCTCTCTCTCTCTCTCTCTCTCTCATCTATCTATCTATCTATCTATCTATCATCTATCTTTGTCTATGTCTCTCTGTCTGTCTGTCTGTCTATCATATCTATCTCTATCGATCGATCTATCCATCCATCCCTCCCTCCCTCCCTCCCTCCCTCCCTCCCTCCCTCCCTCTCTCCCTCTCTCTCTCTCTCTCTCTCTCTCTCTCTCTCATCTATCTATCTATCTATCTATCTATCTATCATCTATCTTTGTCTATGTCTCTCTGTTTGTCTGTCTGTCTATCTATCATATCTATCATATCAGCTATCATCTTTATCATCTATAGGGAACGCGGTGGCTCAGCAGCTAAGACGCTGAGCTTGTCAATCAGAAAGGTCGGCAGTTCGGCGGTTCGAATACCTAGCGCCGCGTAATGGAGTGAGCTCCCGTTACTTGTCCCAGCTTCTGCCAACCTAGCAGTTCGAAAGCACGTAAAAATGCAAGTAGAAAAATAGGGACCACCTTTGGTGGAAAGGTAACAGCGTTCCGTGCGCCTTCGGCGTTTAGTCATGCCGGCCACATGACCACGGAGACGTCTTCGGACAGCTCTGGCTCTTTGGCTTTGAAACGGAGATGAGCACTGCCCCCTAGAGTTGGGAACGACTAGCACATATGTGCCAGGGGAACCTTTACCTATCATCTGTCTATCTATCTATCTATCTATCTATCTATCTATCTATCTATCTATCTATCTATCTATCTATCTATCTATCTATCTATCTATCTATCTATCTATCTATCTATCATCTATCATCTATCATCTATCATCTATCATCATCTATTGATCGGAGAGAGAGAGAGAGGGAGGGAGGGAGGGAGGGAGGGGGGAGGGAGGGAGATACACCTGGTGTGTTGGGCCAGTTCAGGGGGAAAGGAAGCGAGCGTCACTTTCCACAGGACTTAGAGACTTTGTGGCCTGCTGTGAGAGAGCAGCTGCCGGCGCTCCTAATAAGGGGAATGTTTAGTTAAGTACAAAGGGCTTGTCATGTTTGGGAGCTGGGTCAGAACAAACAACATTCTACAAATTATGGTTTCCAAACAACTACAGGTAGTCCTCGAGTTAGGACCACAATTGAGCCCCAAATTTCTATTGCTAAGCGAAGCTAATTTTGCCCCATTTTACGATCTTTCTTACCACAGTTGTTAAGTGAATCACTGCAGTTGTTAAATTAATAACACGGTTAATAAAGTGAAACTGGCTTCCCCATTGATTTTGCTTGTCGGAAGATTGCAAAAGGTGATCACGTGACCCCAGGACACGACAACCGTCGTAAACATGAGTCAGTTGCCAAGAACCTGAATTTTGATCACGTGACCATGGGGATGCTGCAACGGTAAGTATGAAAAATGATCGCAAATCACTTTTTTCAGTGCCGTTGTAACTTTGAATGGTCACTAAATGAACTGTTGTAAGTCGACTACCTGTATTCCTGGATCGCATGTTATGCCAAACCACCATCATACCACTCGCATTATGCCTCAGTGCCTGCTATAAAGACAGTGTTTCTTCTCCATGCATTTTCTTTCTTAATCTTTTTTTTCTTTCCCATTTAAAAAGAGATCTGGGATTGTTGACACCAATTAAATTACCTTGTTGGTACCGTAACTTAAAATCCCATGAGACTCACTTCGTCAACTGCAGATAATGAGGGCTGTTCACCCCTACTTTGTACACTTAGTTCCATCATTGATCTGGGCCTCATTGACCCAAAATAGGGAAATGTTGTTTTTAGAAGGCCAATGGACCTTCCTTTAATTTATCCTCATTGGAGCATCTGATTTCAGTGAAATAATCATCAGGGGAAATAAGCAGGTCTACAGAATTGCCAAATGCTCATTTTTTATATATGTCATTGCTGTACGGTTGGTATTCTCAATTTGCTCAGAATCCAAGGTTGCTCAGCTAGTCAGCTTGAAGCCATGGTGGCGCAGTGGTTAGAATGTGGTATTGCAGGCTGACTCTGCTCACTGCCAGGAGTTAGATCCTGATCAGCTCAAGGTTGACACAGCCTTCCATCCTTCCGAGGTCGGTAAAATGAGGACCCAGATTGTTGGGGATGATATGCTGACTCTATAAACCACTTAGAGAGGGCTGTGAATCACTGTGAAGCGGTATTTATTTATTTATTTATTTGTGAGATTTATATACCGCCTCACAGTGCAAGCACTCTCTAAGCGGTTTACACCAGTAAACAATGTATATTTATATTGCCCCCAACAATCTGGGTCCTCATTTTACCTACCTCGGAAGGATGGAAGGCTGAGTCAACCTTGAGCCGGTGAGATTTGAACCGCTGATCACAGTCAGCTAAAGTGGCCTGCAGTACTGCCTCTAACCGCTGCGCCACCTCGGCTCATAGAGTATATAAGTGCTATTGCTATATCTATCTGTATTCAAGGTACTAAAAGTCCTTGACTCATTGGGGAGCTGTCAAATATTTCATTCTTTAAAGAAGTTAAGGCACAATGTTTGGACCTAAGAAGGAGCCCTGGTGGCGCAGTGGTTAGAATGCAGTATTGCAGTCTGACTCTGCTCACTGCCAGCAGTTCGATCCTGACCGGCTCAAGGTTGACTCAGCTTCCATCCTTCCGAGGTCGGTAAAACGAGGACCTAAATTACTGGGGACAATATGCTGACTCTGTAAACCACTTAGAGAGGGCTGTAAAGCACTGTGAAGTGGTATATAAGTCTAAGCGCTATGGCTATTGCTAGTCATCAACCTGGCAGCACAGTAGACCAGGAAAGGAAGAACCGTGTATTAAGTTATGAGTTTTCCTATCGCTAATTTCATACTGACCCACTTAACTGTGGGATGTTTCTATCTGGCATGGAGCTTTTCCACATCAATTTTTCTGGTTACTAGGTTCAGCAGCTGCTGTCATGGAAACTGCCCATGTTAGATGGAAGAGCCGGATGGTCAGCTGAGCTTAAGAAGCAATTTTCAGCTTAATTAACCATCTTGGAGATAACACCATGACTGGTTTTCTGCTTGTACTCCTTCTCCAATGCTAGTTTAAAGCACTACAGGTAGTTTCTGACTTACGACCACAAGGGAGTCCAAAATTCCTGTCGCTAAGCAAGACAGTTATTAAGTGAGATTTGCCCCATTCTACAACCTTTCTTGCCATAGCTGTCAAGGGAATCACTAAAGTTGTTACGGGAGGAACATGGTTGTTAATTGAATCTGGCTTTGCTTCTCAGAAGGTCGCAAAAGGGGATCATACACCCCAGGACACTGCAACCGTCATAAATAGGAATCGGTTGCCAAGCAGCTGAATTTTGATCACATGACCGCGGGGGCCGCTGCAGCAGTCATCAGTGTGAAAAACGGTCATAAGTCACTTTTTTCAGTGCTGCTGTGGCTTCAAACGGTCCCTAAACGAACTTGTTGTAAATCAAAGACTTCCTATAGCATGCTGCTAAAATACAGTAAAATACCGCAGTGTTATGAGGACACTGGATTGGTGATGGATTGCAACCAGCTTTACTTCAAGGCATGCAGTGCAAAATAAGTGGGTGTGAATAACATGGAAAGCTGGGTAGCTTCAGCAAATTATCTACCCACCAAATCTTTTTTTTTCCTCCCGGAGGTGTTTATCAGAGTCACTCTATCAGTTTCCATCTTACTCTGTTCATCTCATTACACTTGTCTCGATGATGTCTCTTACATCTCTTGGTATATAGTAGGTTGTTTTTAACAACTTATCCAGTTCTTTTGTTTTGCTTTCCCTTGTTAAAAATCTGGCCATCGCAGCACTGATGAAAACTGGGGGAAGGCATCAAATATTAAAAGCAATCACTCAGAGTGGAAACTTCTGGCAGGCCTTGTGATGCAGGAATCCAAGATAGCTGACAATTGCTGTGTGTATTTGATATTTACTTTATTAAGTATCGAAAGCTGAGCAATAATGGATGAATAACAATGTCCTGGTCCCAGAGTAACCATAGGTTTGGATTGTTTTACAAATCTCTCATTAAATAGTCCAGTGATAGCTGCTGAATGTATTCTTGGAAAACTGGAGCCATTTTGTTAAATTTAATGGCAATAAGAATAAAAAAAAATCTAAGAATAAAGCTTTCCCAGTTTAGAACTAAGGGCTGTTGTGGAAAATTGCTGAGAATCAAACATATCTCCATGTAGGAACTGAATGAATTTGGTGGCCCCTAAATTAACTTTGTTGCTTGTATCCTTATGATTTATATTGACTGGTTCCTAATATGATTTGATTGCTTTATTTGTACCCGGACTATCATTAAGTGTTGTACCTTATGATTCCTGATGAACATATCTTTTCTTTTATGTACACTGAGAGCATATGCACCAAAGACAAATTTCTTGTGTGTCCAATCACACTTGGCCAATAAAAAATTCTATTCTATTCTATTCTATTCTATTCTATTCTATTCTATTCTATTCTATTCTATTCTATTCACATTTGATCAAAATATCAACATTTGATAAAGTCATCCATCAATTATGACTGGTTTAATGAAAATAAATCAGTTTCCAACTTTCCCCAATAATTTTTTTAAAATTCTAAATGCCAACTTACAGAATAGACATTCTTTATAACCATTTTCTAAAAATAATGGTAATTTACACCTGGCGAAATTGATCATTAAGACAAACAAGAAGCCAAGTCTTGAATAATCTTCAGATTAGAATAGTGTTAGGTATTCTACTGTATATGGAGGGTTTTTTTCCCCCTGTTTGGGAACCACAATTGCTTTGAAATACAGCTGCTACATTTGCAATTGACTGATGGTAATTTTGTCAATGCCCATGGTGTTCAAGTGATGCTCCAGATATTAGGGGATTGCACCCAAGGCGCTTATTACTATTGGTACTATCTTTGCTTTCTTTTGCCACAGTTGTTCTACTTCTGTTTGCAGGTATTTTGTGAATTTTCTCTCGTTCTTTCTCTTCTATTCTGTTGTCTCCAGCGACTGGCACGTTCACAATCCAGACATTTTGTCTTTCTTATCAATAATTATTAAGCCTCGGGTGTTATGTGGCAGGTGCTTATCTGTTTGAATCCTAAAATCCCAGCGCACTTGAGCTTCTTCGTTTTCTAATATTTTGTAGTCTCACCAGTTCTTGCTTGGAGACGATTCCTTGCAGATCTTCCGATGCACCGTTGTTGTTGTTGCTGCTTTGTCATGTCATTGTTTGTAATCAGTCTGTGGGATCTTGTATCAGCTGACTTGGTAGTCCGGTCTTTCTTCAGCTTCTACGGCGACGCGGCGTTTGCTTTCTGTTGCTTCTCTTCTCAATTCTGGCTTTGCATGCGTTATTATTCTGATGCTAAAATGCATTACTTTACATGGATTCCTCTTGCATTCTCCTTATCACCACGCATCTCAGTTATCGGTGAAAGCAGTGCTGCTTTGAAGACTGTGGAGATAATTCCTTATCTTTAATTTTAGTCTAGATTCCTTCACCTTCTCTTAATCTGCCCCGCTTCTGGTGATTTTGCATCTGACGGATGGTGAGCTTATGGCAACACTGATGACCTTCCGTGTTTGTTTTAACTCGAGTTGCAATTTTAAACGATCAAATTTAGTGGACTTTTCCTTCCAAAATGTTTGAGTCGTGAATGCGTAGTAATCCATTTTTAAAATGTACGTAGATGAATAAAATAATAGCTATGTGCCAGAGAACCCTCCCATTTTACATTTTTTTTTAATTTTTTTTATTAAATACACAAAACTATACAACTATACAACACTGACATACACAACAACAAATAAACATTTTGGGCTTTTCTGTTTAGCCCCTAACTCCAATAAGCTATCCTCGGAGCTTTACATAGTTTTAGTTACATTTTTTTTACCATAATAATAACAACTATATCCGTATTATCTATATAGCCTTTTAACTCTATAATTTTTACTATATATATATATATATATATATATATATATATATATATATATATATATATATATATATATATATATATATATATATATATATATATATATATATATATACACATACACCATGTTACATTTAATGAATTTTTGCACACTAATATCTTATATTATTCAGAATTGACAGCTATACATCATATTTTATGCATTCCTTCTTTTTCTTAATCAATCATAAAATTTGTTCCATATTATATAAAAATCTGATTCTTGTTTATCCTTTAATTCCTTTGTTAATTTGTCCATCTCAGCACAGTCCATTATCTTTCTAATTATGTCCTCTTCTGTAGGAGTTTCACTGTTTTTCCTGAACTGCACGTATATAATCCTAGCTGCCGTTTGAATGTGAATAGTAATGTATTGGGTGTCTTTGTAAACTCTTGGTTCAATGATGCCTAACAAGAAAAACTCGGGTTTATTAGAAAATTCTTCCTGGGTTATTTCTTTAATCCATTTCCCTATAATGGCCCAATAATAGCTTTGAGCCAGAGAACCCTCTCATTTTACTTTTTATATTATTACGTCCCAAACTTACCTTCCTTATGGAAGTTCTAGAGGTCCTCTGTTTATCCAAGTACAGTTTTCATTAACAGATTGTTTGGTTTTATTTATGATTATGTTGAGTTTTTTTGAAACAAATAAATGGGTTCGGGATAGCTAAGCTGTTACCCAAAGTCCATTGCTTCTATATCATATTTTATTTATTTCTTAAGTAAATGTATATGCCATCCGTCTCACTCTCAGGCAATTCTGGGTGGCTTATAAACATCATAAAAACATAAGTACCAAGCATTAAAATGTTAAACATTAAAATGAACAGAGATTAAATGTTAAAAAAATCAGGAAACTACAGGGCAGAGGTGGGATCTTCTTCCTAGTCAACTAACCATCTCCAGTGCCTCCATTGGGGTCTGAGGTCAATCAGCAAAGCCAGGCTTTGAGGCCCTTATAAAGGTCAAGACAATGGGGGGAAGATTGCGTCTAGAGCAGCACAATGTGCCAAAGGGCAGGAGCCACAGCAAAAAAGGCCCTTCTCCTGGACCTCACAGGCCAGAATTCCTTTGCCAGTGCAACATAGCAACAGCAATAGCAATAGCACTTATATACCATAGTGCATGGGTCCTCAAACTACGGCACGCATAGCCATTAATCCGGCCAGCGCAGAACCACGAGGCTGCCCTGCCCACATCGCCCCGCCCCACTTTTAATGCTTGCAGCCACATGATCTATTTCTCCATCTCTTGGAGAGTCCATTCAGCTCCTGCTGATGCTATTTTTTTTCCTAAGACCTGGGTGGTAGAACAGATTGGCTCCTTCAAAAGTAGCCAGCGGCCCTTTAGCTGAGGACAAATGTTGGGATGGATGCTCCATCTGAGATATTTGCCTTGGGTCCTAGAGAGCTCTACTTAAGCTCCCTTGGGGTAGCAATCTGGACGTGCTATCAATTTAAAGATGACTGCCAATTACCATGTGCATTATGCTATTTACTAGGCGAGTAGGCAGTGCCATCTGGTACTTCTATAAATGCTAAAGCTTGTCGCAGATGCCACACTTGGCATACAGTGGGAATCAGCTGAAATTATTTGGAAGACTACCAAACTGGTGTGACAGATACGAATACCTATGATGTTATGCGGCTATGAATACCTTTGATAATATACATGAGTAAAAACGATATGGGGTCAATCCGAATGCCGTGTCCGTAATCTACAGCAGCTGTTCAGTGACAGCCAACATTGTTAGTGGTTAAGATTCTGGATTTTGACTCTAGAAATACAGGTTGTTCTCAACTTACAACAGTTCATTTAGTGGCCGTTCAAAGTTACAATGGCCCTGAAAAAAAGTGACTTATGACCCTTCTTCACACCTAGGACCATTGCAGCATCCTCATGGTCATGTGACCCTAACTCTAACTTAACAATTGCAGTGATTCACTTAACAACTGTGGCAAGAAAGGTGTCAACCCTGAAGCTGGTCTGGCCAGCCATCTTGGAGCTTCAGTACTGCCACACTGGAGCTGAGGGATAGGGAGGGGGAGATTAGAGATATCTGGGATTGTGTAGTCCCTTTCTCTTGAGAACCAAGGACACCCTCACACTTGGCTGGAGGAAGGAGGAGTGATGTCACCGGGCAACCAGATGGAGCAGTGATTGGACCATGTGACTGATAGTTTGGGGTTGAGGGAAAAACTTTTACTTTTTAATTTTTTTATTTTTTTTATATACAAAAACATTACATAACATACAAACATACATTTGTAGGAAACATAGTTCCTCTTTGGGTTATAGCTCAAGATTAGTTCACAAGTTTTTTAATATACTTATAATTTAAATATTTTTGATATATTTATAATTCATTTCCATATCTATTTCTTCTGTGTGCATCTACTTTTTATCCTATTTCATGTATCTCTTTTTTGGATTTCTTTAATACATATTCTCTCTTCAATTTCTATATACCGTATTTTTAGGAATATAAGATGCACCTTTTTCCTCCCTAAAAGAGGGTGAAAATCTGGGTACATCTTATACACCGAATGTAGCCCCGCCCAGCCTCTGAAACGGAGCTTTGCAAGGCTAAAAACAGCCTCTGAAATGGGGCTTTGCAAGGCTGAAAAAGCAGCCTTTCAAACGGAGCTTTGCAAGGCTAATATACCTGTTCCAGGCTGTTTGCTAAGGACGCTAGCCAGATGGATGCTGGTAGGCAGAATTTTTTTTCTTATTTTGCTCCCCCAAAACTAAGGTGCATCTTATACTCCGGTGCGTCTTATAGTCCGAAAAATGTGGCACATTTATTTACACATACATCTTTTCTATTTTGTATAATTATATATATATATATATATACCCCTAACAAGTTGTTATTTACACATTTCGTAATATTGAAAACTTTTACTTTTAATTAGGTGAAAACCGCGGGAACCTTCAGAGCTGGTTTTCACCAGATTTGTGCCAATGTGATATATCCAATAAAGCTATTCTTTGAGGAATTCATCTGCCTTGGAGTTTTGCTTAGTATGGGTCTATTACTTGGAACCCTAACAAGAGGTCATAAAATGGGGCAAAGTTCACTTAACTGTCTCAAATTTTGGACTCAGTGGTGGTCGAAAGTCAAGGACTACTTGTACAGTAGTCCTTGACTTATGACTACATTTGGGACCAGAATTTTCATTGCTAAACAAGACAGTTGTTAAGAGAATCACACCCGATTTTACGATCTTTTTGCCATGGCTGTTAAGTGAATCACTGTGGTCATTAAATGAATCATGTGGTTGTTCAGTTTTTCAGTTCTGTTATTCAAATGGTTGCTTAAACAATTGGTTGTAAATCAGTGTATACATTCATAGATCTCAGTGGCCACTTTTGGGCTATTCTCTCTCAAGCTAATTTACCCAACAGGACTGTTGGACAAATAAAATTAATATGCAAACTTAATTCTCCAGATAAGATGGGTCGTAAGTGCAAATAATCGTGGCAGATAAAGGTGGCATAATGTGATTTCATTTTTCAAGCTCATTTATGCTCAGTTACACATTTTACTAGCTCCAGTTTTGGTCTTTCTCTATTTCCACAACAGTTTATAAATCTAGATCTGCAGCATAGCACTTAGACTTATATAGCACTTAGACTTATATACCGCTTCGCAGTGCTTTTACAGCCTTCTCTAAGTGGTTTACAGTCTCAGTGTATTGCCCCCAACAATCTGGGTCCTCCTTTTACCCACCTCGGAAGGATGGAAGGCTGAGTCAGCCTTGAGCCTAGTGAGATTCGAACTGCCAAGTTGCAGGCAGCCGGCAGTCAGCAGAAGTAGCCTGCATGTTAAGGAGAATAAATCTCCATAGAGGCGATGTTGATCTTTCTCTCGGAACTCAGACATTTAGAAATAAAGCCGAAGTTAAAAGTCTAATAGAAAATATTTATTTCGGTACAAAAACAATAAATTCTGAATAATTACATTCTTGCTAATTAAATGCGACCGCTCCCGGTCAGAGCCAAACCACAAGAAAAAGAATGGAGAATCAGGAATGCACACATGCGCATAAGATCACATCACGTGTCCTGCTTGTAATGGAATGTACCATAATATTAGGATAGGGGTGCATCACCCTGCATATACATACAACTGACAATATTCACTACGTGACACTGCAGCACTGCATTCTAACCACTGCGCCACTGCGGCATGCCTCAGTAGTAGAGAAAATATGCATATTTCAGTACAATCCCTTTTTATTTGCTTTTACCCTTGTTTTGTAAACAAAAGTTGAGTCATTGCCGATAGCATTTGGGGATGAAAAATACAATTGGAATTCTTGTCCTAGCTATATCAAAAATTGTATAATAATTCCAAATGAGTCAGAAAAAAAAAGTTGTAGGCATTGACTCATTGTCTAAAACGGATGAGTCAGAAACTAAATATATCAAGTAATAGGGAGGGAAAGTATAAAAATATTTTAACACTATAACAGAAAGGGAAGAATATGGGAGCTTGAAACCACAGGATTTTTAACCTAATTCAGTCACTGGCCAACATGATCGAAGTCTTTGGAACCTCTTGAGCAGAAAGTCTTCCTGACTATTTAGATTCTGCATCTTAGTTGGTTACCAGAAAACCATCACCATCCTAAGTTATGAAAAAATACTGTCTGAAAAAAATGATCTCTTTCTGTATGGTGGTGAAGAAAGTGCCAAAGAAATTCAAAAATAGCAAAGGAATTTATCACCTTCTGGATGTTTGAAGATATATATACAAACATCTTCCAAGTTTTTTTGGGCAGAGTTGCCATCTCGTTATTTCCAACTTGGAACAGTTTTCCTGGTTATTTTTTTCTCTTGGAGAAGACAGGGCGGTTCCTTGTGTTGATTGGCTGGCCAACCTGTCAGTCATTAATACACTTCCCCTAGCTTTACACATACATTTCCAAGTGCAAAATAAAAAAAGGGGAAGCCATCCGCCCCCCTTTCAAATAAATAAATAAATAAATAAATAGCAAAATCCTTCAGCTAGAAGATGCTCTTAGCAATAAAGAATTGTAACACCCTTCCCCAACACCAAAGTCATTTGGTTGAGTTGGGCAGCTATAGAAATTGAATAAAATTGTTAATGCCAAATAGTCGACATCCAAACAAATCTGCCATCAATAGACACATAGAAATAAACCACGTTTACACCCCATTCAAAAAAGAAAAAAAAGGTAAGAAGGGAACAACAAACTAAACAACTCACTGAACCAGACCTTGATCCCTGCTTTGCTGCTAAAACCAAATGATTTCTGAATTTTGGTGTCCCCCCTAATTCTGCCTCTAGGCCTGTTCTTTTCACTGAACATCAGAGATAAGGAAGAAGGAAAAAAAAAGCTAATGACAATTTACTGCCTTGAAAAGGCCTGCGTGTTATCGGTAGTGAAATTTGCTTGCTGTCCGACTTTCATTTACATATTAATAGCTTCAGAACTTTTGATGAACTAATGAAGTAATAAAGCATGTCTCGATGACTTTAAATAAAGCGCTGTAGAAGGATGGATGAAGCCTTAGAGAAGATTCATTTGCTGCACAGTGTAGTGTTCTTGAGGCTTCACCCATCCCCCACCCCGCCTTTTTTATTATATATTACTTGGGCTGATTGTAGAAATCCATCATGCAAAAGTAATAGAGAGTTGTGTTAATGAGGCAGTAAAAAGAGGTAAAAATCTGATTTCGACTTTGAAACAGATGTAGCAGAAGAAGAAGAAAAAACCTATTGTCTGTATATGTATATCAAGGTTTTTTTTTTAAAAAAAATATTAATAATGCTGCTGTCCTTTCCAACAATTCTACAGATTTAATGACCTCAAATGTTGCATTATGAAAATTTATTCAGGCTTCTTCACAAATCTGACTCGAAAACTGGGCTTTTGCTGCAAATTGGATTTTTAAAAAATAAGTTATTACTATTATGGGCTAGTTTTTGCAGTCATATTTTTAACAATGCCCTCTAAAGGATTTGGCATCATCTCTTGATACTGGTTTTTTTTTTCTTCATAAAAGTCTTAATTTTATTTTTTTATTCATTTGATTGATAAGTCTGTTTAGCTCATCAAAGCAAGTCTGGGCAGCCTATCATTGAATAGAAGCAGAGAAGTTAAACAGCCAAAAACAAAATACAGCAAACAGCTGGAATTGGAGGACCAAGGGTGGACCAGGATGACAAAATAAAAGCATGCAAGGGGTTTTTTTGTGTTTGGTCCAAAAAAAGACGAGTTTGGTCAAAAGTTTGGTTAGAAAAAAAGTTTGATAAAAAAGATGAGATGGTGACAATGATAATGTGAACAAACTCTGTCTGAAAGGAGATGATAGATAGATAGATAGATAGATAGATAGATAGATAGATAGATAGATAGATAGATAGATAGATAGATAGATAGATAGATAGATTGATTGATTGATTGATTGATTGATTGATTGATAGATAGATTAGATAGATAGATAGATAGATAGATAGATAGATAGATAGATAGATAGATAGATAGATAGATAGATAGATAGATAGATAGATAGATAGATAGATAGATAATAGATAGATAGTGATGATGATGATGATGAAGATAGATAGATAGATAAATAGATAGATAGATAGTGATGATGATGATGATGATGATGATGATGATGATGATGATGATGATGATGAAGATAGATAGATAGATAGATAGATAGATAGATAGATAGATAGATAGATAGATAGATAGACGATAGATAGACAGACAACAGAGATGATAGATGATAGATAGATAGACAGACAGACAACAGAGATGATAGATAAATAAATAGATAGATAGATAGATAGATAGATAGATAGATAGATAGATAGATAGATAGATATGATGATGATGATGATGATGATGATGATGAAGATAGATAGATAGATAGATAGATAGATAGATAGATAGATAGATAGATAGATAATAGATAGATAGTGATGATGATGATGATGAAGATAGATAGATAGATAAATAGATAGATAGATAGTGATGATGATGATGATGATGATGATGATGAAGATAGATAGATAGATAGATAGATAGACGATAGATAGACAGACAACAGAGATGATAGATAAATAAATAGATAGATAGATAGATAGATAGATAGATAGATAGATAGATAGATAGATAGATAATAGATAGATAGATAGATAGATAATAGATAGATAGTGATGATGATGATGATGAAGATAGATAGATAGATAGATAGATAGATAGATAGATAGATAGATAGATAGATAGATAGATAATAGATAGATAGTGATGATGATGATGATGAAGATAGATAGATAGATAAATAGATAGATAGATAGTGATGATGATGATGATGATGATGATGATGAAGATAGATAGATAGATAGATAGATAGACGATAGATAGACAGACAACAGAGATGATAGATAAATAAATAGATAGATAGATAGATAGATAGATAGATAGATAGATAGATAGATAGATAGATAGATAGATAGATAGATAGATAGATAATAGATAGATAGTGATGATGATGATGATGAAGATAGATAGATAGATAAATAGATAGATAGATAGTGATGATGATGATGATGATGATGATGATGATGATGATGAAGATAGATAGATAGATAGATAGATAGATAGATAGATAGACGATAGACAGACAGACAACAGAGATGATAGATAAATAAATAGATAGATAGATAGATAGATAGATAGATAGATAGATAGATAGATAGATAATAGATAGATAGTGATGATGATGATGATGATGAAGATAGATAGATAGATAAATAGATAGATAGATAGTGATGATGATGATGATGATGATGATGATGATGATGATGATGATGATGAAGATAGATAGATAGATAGATAGATAGATAGACGATAGACAGACAGACAACAGAGATGATAGATAAATAAATAGATAGATAGATAGATAGATAGATAGATAGATAGATAGATAGATAGATAGATAGATAGATAGATAGATAGATAGATAGTGATGATGATGAAGATGAAGATAGATAGATAGATAGATAGATAGATAGATAGATAGATAGATAGATAGATAGATAGATAGATAGATATGATGATGATGATGATGATGATGAAGATAGATAGATAGATAGATAGATAGATAGATAGATAGATAGATAGATAGTTAATAGATAGATAGTGATGATGATGATGATGATGAAGAAGAAGATAGATAGATAGATAGATGATAGATAGACAGACAACAGAGATGATAGATGATAGATAGACAGACAGACAGACAACAGAGATGATAGAGAGAGAGAGAGAGAGAGAGAGAGAGAGAGAGAGAGAGAGAGAGAGAGAGAGAGAGAGAGAGAGAGAGAGAGACCGTGTTTCCCCGAAAATAAGACCTCCCCTGAAAATAAGCCCCCCCCCCAAAATACCATTTCCTCTGGTTAAGGTTAGGGAGACAGAGCTGGAAATCAGGTAAAACAGCAAGAGGAGCCCCGTCTTGCTCCATGTGCCCCAAAATGATAAGACCTCCCTGAAAATAAGGCCCAGCGCTTATTTCGGGGTTCAAAAAAATATAAGACAGGGTCTTATTTTCGGGGAAACACGGTAGGTAGGTAGATGACAGAGAGAGAGAGAGAGAGAGAGAGAGAGAGAGAGAGAGAGAGAGAGAGAGAGATGATAGATGATAGATGATAGATGATAGACAGATAGATAGATAGATAGATAGATAGATAGATAGATAGATAGATAGATAGATAGATAGATAGATAGACAGACAGACAGACAGACAGACAGACATTTATTATAATTATATTCTGAATTAAGACATAAATCTGGCCCCAATATTTCTTTGCTCTATCACAAGTCCACCAATAATATAGAAAGTATATGGTCACTCAAACCAGAGAGCCAGTTTGGTCTAGTGCAGTGATGGCGAACCTTTTTTTCCTCGGGTGCCAAAAGTGCATGCGCGTGCGCTATTGCACAGGCGTGAGTGCCCACACCCATAATTCAATGCCTGGGGAGGGCGAAAACGGCCTCCCACTCCCCCACGGAGGCCCTCTGGAGGCTGGAAATGGCCCATTTCCCAACTTCTGGTGGGCCCAATAGGCCCATTTTTCACCCTCCCCAGGCTCCAGAGGCTTCCCTGGAGCCAGGGGAAGGCAAAAATGCCCTCCCCTGTCCCCTGGAGGCTCTCTGGAAGCCAAAAACACCCTCCCAGAGCCTCCATGCGAGCCAAAAATCAGCTGGCTGGCATGCACATGGAGCTGAGCTAGGCAACGGCTCGCGTGCCGGCAGATATGGCTCCACGTGCCACCTGTGGCACGCGTGCCATAGGTTCGCCATCACTGGTCTAGTGGCTAGAAAACCAGAGACTGTGAGTTATGCCTTAGCCATTAAAGCCAGCTGGGTAACTTTGGGCTAGTCGTTTTCTCTCTCTCTCTCTCAACTCAACCCACCTCGCAGGGTTGTTGTTGTTATGGCGGAGGAAGCAGCATTGAATATGTTCACTGCCTTGAGTTATTTGTAAAAATAATGAAAGCGGGATAAAGAGCAGAGGTGGCGCAGCGGTTAGAGGCAGGTACTGCAGGCCACTTTAGCTGACTGTGATCCGCAGGTCAGCAGTTCAAATCTCACCGGCTCAGGGTTGACTCAGCCTTCCATCCTTCGGAGGTAGGTAAAATGAGGACCCAGATTGTTGGGGGCAATATAAATATACATTGCTTATTGGTGTAAACCGCTTAGAGCAGTGTTTCCCAACCTTGACAACTTGAAGATGTCTGGACTTCAACTCCCAGAATTCCCCAGCCAGCATTCGCTGGCTGGGGAATTCTGGGAGTTGAAGTCCAGACATCTTCAAGTTGCCAAGGTTGGGAAACACTGGCTTAGAGAGTGCTTGCACTGTGAGGCGGTATATAAATCTCACAAAATAAAATAAATAAATAAATAAAAAATAAACCACCTTTCAATAATTAAACTATTTGAACAGATTAAACAAAATGGGGCTTTACTTTGCTGTGAACAGTTTTGACAACACATCATTTACTTACATTGGAATATGACAGCTTCTAATTCTGAAAATTGTCATGGCAGAAGGACCTTAAACACATAGAGACTACATTTCTAATTTAAAGATTTTTTTTCCTCAAAAAAATATAAGCAATGACCTGCTCCCCAAATCATTACGTGTTAGGTTATGAAGTAACTTGATTTTCTTCTGTAACAATCTTGGTTTTAGAATTCTTGTCTAATACACTAGAGAAGAACATATAATTCAGTAAATGTCCAATTTGTGCTATGCAGTTGGGACCCATGCTTTTTTCTAATTCTGCTCCAATTTTCCTTTGTTAGAATAATGTGTTAAACTGGAAGATATGTATGGAAGGGATTCATCTAAGCTAAATGATGGATTGTTACCTAAGAAAATTTGGCAACTGGTACAGAGGTAAAATAAAAAAAAACTTAATGGCTCCCCATCAGTCATGTTACAGGGCTTTAAATCTGTTCAGAATACTGGCTGTTGTTCAGAAAGAAAACCTAAATATATCCTTTAAAAAAAAGCTGAAATATGTTCACTGCTTTTCTCTTCTTCAATCTGGTGGTAGGGGGAAAAACACCCATATTTCTTACTTTCTGAGCACTTCACTTTGAAGCTGGGTTGACTGGAATGAAGATGCTTTTAAATCCATGGAGCATTCGGTCCAAGAAATGAAAGCTGTGTGTGCTTGGAAGTTGGGCTTTTCTCCAAGTCGAAGAAGAGAAAGTGAGGGGAGGAAATCTTCCCAACACTTCATGTGTTATTTGCAGTTCAGCTAAAACATTCCCACATCAGGATCTTCACAATATCAGAGATGTATCCTAAAACAGGGTGAAATTATATCCTCCCTCCACAAATGAGGAAAATGCAGATAGTCCTTGACATACGACCACAATTGAACCCAATGTTGATATGGTTAAGCGAGACATTTGTTAAGTGAGTTTTGCCCCATTTTATCAACTTTCTTGCCACAGTTGTTAAGTTAATCACTGCAGTTGTTAAATTGGTAAGATGGTTGTTAAGTGAATCTGGCTTCTCCATTGACTTTGCTTGTCAGAAGGTCGCAAAAGGGGATCGCATGAGACTGGCACATGGCAACCATCATAAGGCTGGAGTCTAAAACCTATGAAGAAGGGTTGCAGGAATTGGGTTTATTTATATATATATATATATATATATATATATATATATATATATATATATATATATATATATATATATATATATATATATATATATATATATATACCGCCTCACAGTGCAAGCACTCTCTAAGCGGCTTACACCAGTAAGCAATGTATATATTTACATTTCCCCCAACAATCTGGGTCCTCATTTTACCTACCTCGGAAGGATAGAAGGCTGAGTCAACCTTGAGATTTGAACCGCTGACCTGCAGATCAGTGTCAGCTAATGTGGCCTGCAGTACTTGCCTCTAACTGCTGCACCACCTCGGCTCATATCCTAGTTCCTAGTATATCCTAGTTCTATGAACTATATCCTAGTTCCGTGATGGCGAACCTATGACATTCATGCCACAAGTGGCACGAGGAGCCATATCGGTGGGCACGTGAGCTCAGGCCCACTGGGAGTCAGGAAACAGCCTGTTTTCAGCCTCTGGAGGGTGTGGGGAAAGCCCGTTTTTTGCTCTCCCCAAGCTCCAGAGCCTTTCTAGGAGTGTGGGGAGGGCAAAAACGGCCTTCACCCCCCCCCCACCCCGGAGGTCCTCCGGAGGCTGGAAATGTTCTGTTTGCCGACTTCCGGTTGAACCGGAAGTTCCATTTTTTTGCTCTCCCCAAGCTCCAGAGCCTTTCTAGGAGCCTGGGGAGGGCGAAAACGGCCTCCCCCCCAGAGGCCCTCCGGAGGCCAGAAATGGCCCATTTCCCAACTTGAAACGGGCCATTTCTGGCCTCTGGAGGGCCTCCGGGGTGGGGAAGGCCATTTTCTCCCTCCCCAGGCTCCTAGAAAGGCTCTGGAGCTTGGGGAGAGCAAAAAATGGAACTTCCGGTTCAACCGGAAGTCGGCAAATGAGCCATTTTCTGCCTCCAAAGGGCCTCTGGGGGGGGAGGCAATTTTTGCCCTCCCCAGGCTCCTAGAAAGGCTCTAAAGCGGGGTGAGAGCAAAAAACTGGTGTGCCATCGCGTGCCAGGAGTGGGAGTCAGGCGCGCATGCATGGCGGGCACATGGAATTATGGGTGTGGGCACGCATGTGTGTGACTCCCCCGCAGCCCCCCCTATTGGCACACGAACCAAAAAAGTTCCGCCATCACTGTCCTAGTTTAATGAAAAGAAGGACTAGGGGTGACATGATAGCAGTCTTACAATATTTGAGGGGCTGCCACAAAGACGAGGGGGGGTCAATCTATTCTCCAAAGCACTTTGAAGGCAGAGCAAGAAGCTAATTAAGGAGAGAAGCAACCTAGAACTAAGGAGAAATTTCCTGACAGTTAGAACAAATTCAGCAGTGGAATGGCTTGCCTTCAAAAGTGGAGCAGTGGGTGCTCCATCACTTGAGGAGCTGAGGTGGCGCAGTGGTTAAAAGCAGCACTGCAAGTTCAGCTGACTGCTGTTCAGCAGTTCAACTGTTCAAACCTCACCGGCTTAAGGTTGACTCAGCCTTCCATCCTTCTGAGGTGGGTAAAATGAGGACCCAGATTGTTGGGGGCAATATGCTGAACTCTGTAAACCGCTTAGAGAGGGCTGTAAAGCACTATGAAGCGGTATATAAGTCTAAGTGCTATTGCTATTGCTAAGGAGAGATTGGACAACCACTTATCTGAAATGGTATGGGGTCCAATCCGAGCAGAGGGCTTGGATCAGAAGACCTCCAAGGTCCCTTCAAACGCTATTATACTGTTGTTCTGCTACACATGTGAAAACCAACGAATCTGCTTCAAAGACTGGGAATCCATCTTAGAATCATTCCACAAATGCAATGATGTTTTAATGGAGGAACTGTTAAGTGGACCTTAGCAGCTCTGAGTCACAGTAATTAAATAACATTTTTGTGGTCAACCTTCAAAGCTGGACAAAGAGCCGAAAGGTCATGAATGTATATTCAATAGGCTGCTTGATGTATTTGCTGAAAATGAACATACATCTTATCAAGAACAGTTTAGGCATCTCACACAATCGACTGTCGCTTCCATTGATGGTATGATTCAAAATCTGGTTTTAAATGCGGGGTGTACATTGATTTTTTTTTGTTTTTTTTTATTGAAAAAGTTTTATTAGTACAAAGTACAAAATTTTTTAATTCCCCCCCTTCCCCCCAACCCCCTCCCTCCCCTTCCCCGACTTCCCAGAAAGAACACAGGATATAATCTCCAAATAACCATAAACTAAAATATGCTAACAAAACATAAATTCTATTATATATGTATACACTTCTAAGAAAAAAAAGAAAACTCCACTTTATCTAAAATCTATTAAACCATTCTAAAATTCTAACCATATATCATTATTAAACTATATATATCTTCTTAATCTGATACTTTTTTTGAATATAATCAGTCCATCTACTCCATTCCAATATGTATCTTTCATTTGAGTGATCTTTTAAGTATGATGAAATTCTTGCCATTTCTGCCAGGTGTGTAACTTTTATTGTCCATTCCTCAATAGTAGGTATATCTTCTTTCTTCCAGTATTGTGCTACCAACAATCTGGCAGCCGTTATCAAGTTCAAAATCAATTTAGTCTCTATTACAGTAAAATCTGTAATTATTCCCAGCAAGAACTGTGGTGTGAACTTAATTTTTTTCTTCAAAATATTTTGAATAATCCACCATATTTTAATCCAAAAAGCCTTAATTTTCTTACAAGACCAACAAATATGAAAATAAGTTGCATCTTCACATTCACATCTCCAACATTTAGGTTGTAAATTTGGATACATACAAGCTAGTTTTTTTGGATCAAAATGCCATCTATAAAACATTTTATAAAAATTGATGTTTGTTAACACTGAAAACGGTTTTTTTGACAGCCTACTCAAGTTTGTGGACAAGCAGCTAGAATATTATCCTCCATGCTGACTGGAGAAGATGGGCAAGACATTTCATTTTGCTCATTCAAAACTAAAATAGAGATTTTCTTCATAAATGAAGAACTGGAAATTGTTTGGTTCAAAAAAAAATGTTGCCAAAACAAAACTAATTATTTCCTCCATTTCTATAGGACAATCGTTTTTGTTGTTCTTTGGATTTGTCTTTTCTCTTATCCCAAATGCTAATCTTTGATAGCCGGGTGCAATTTTTGGCACAGCCACACAACGTCTGATGATGCCATCAGAAATGGAGGAATTTTCTTGGGCAAAAATTCTGAAGCTTTGTAAGGATCGGTTCCTAGGAACATTGAGACTGACAAAAAGATTTGGGATCTTGAGGAAAAACTGGAACCCATTACTTTAGGATGTCGACATCCCTCTTTGCTCTGAGACACTTCCAGATGTACCATATCTACTACCTAATTACTCAAAAAGAGGGGTGTACAACTTTGGCAAGTGTAACTTTTGAAAAAGCACCTTTGAGACATTTTAACTGGATCCATGGAAAGGATCCAGTTAAAATGTCTCAAAGGTGCTTTTTCAAAAGGCAACTGGACTATGTTTTTTCCCCTTGAGGAAGAGGAGGAGGAGGAGGAGGAGGAGAAGGAGGAGGAGGAGGAGGAGGAGGAGGAGGAGGAGGAAAAAGAAGAAGAAGAAGAAGAAGAAGAAGAAGAAGAAGAAGAAGAAGAAGAAGAAGAAGAAGAAGAAGAAGAAGAAGAAGAAGCTTCAACCGCAACAATACACGAGCACGTAATAGATTCAAACTAAATGTAAAGCGCTCGAAACTCGACTGCAGAAAATACGACTTCAGCAACAGAGTGATCAATGCCTGGAATGCACTACCTGACTCAGTAGTTTCTTCCCCAAACCCCAAAAACTTTAACCTTAGACTGTCTACAGTCGACCTCTCCCTGTTTCTAAGAGGTCTGTAAGGGGTGTGCATAAACGCACCACTGTGCCTACCGTCCCTGTCCTATTATCCTATTGTCCTCTTTTATCGTTACTTTTTACTTATGTTTATACAAACTACTACTATCCTATACATGTTTGACAAATAAATAGATAGATAGATAGATAGATAGATAGATAGATAGATAGATAGATAGATAGATAGATAGATAGATAGATAGATAGATAGGAGGAGGAAGAAGAAGAAGAAGAAGAAGAAGAAGAAGAAGAAGAAGAAGAAGAAGAAGAAGAAGAAGAAGAAGAAGAAGAAGAAGAAGAAGAAGAAGAAGAAGAAGAAGAAGAAGAAGAAGAAAACATTTCACTTCTCATCCAAGAATCTTCACCAGTTCATCAATTCTGGCAGGATGGTCGTGGAGAAGATGGAAGTTCTAACAGGATGTTGGGTGTGTGGGTGGGTGTGGAAGGATTGTATTTCATTGCAGTTCCATTCCCCCCACCACCATCCAGCTGGAAGTGAAGCTTCTTGGATGAGAAGTGAAATTTTTTCTTCCTGTCATCGATCTGTCCTGGAACCTCTCTCCAGATGCAAGTTCTGAGGAGGAGGGTAAGGTTGAGTCTGCAAAGAAAAGCATGGAGCCAATTGTTGGTCAGGATCGGGGCTCAGAGAATGCTAGCCTGATGGAGCAGCCTCAGCTGGGTTGATTGGACGTGGGACCGGCTGAGACTGAGTGAGGTGAGCCACAGCTGCAGTGAGTTGGCCAGGAGGCTGCAGGCGAGGGCTGGGAGCAGCTGCGGTGGCCCTTTGCAATGAGGAGGAAGTCCTGATCCAAGGACACATAGGACAGAGAGGAGACAGGCACAACGCCGGTCAACTAGACTACTCATGAGGAGGCAACCTTGCTTTTGATGAAGGGCTGCACGGGTGTTGCCTACTTAATCCCGCACTGAGGACTTGAATATTGCTGGAGCAACATGCCCAGTTCTGTGCCTTGTGTGCTCGTGCCATACATCCTGGCCTGGTTGACTCTTGGATTGCTTTCCTGGACTTTGTGTGTGCCCATTGGACTTAGTTACCCAATGACTCTTGCTGTACTGAACTTGGAATCTGAACCTGTGCAACAGACATGCTTTCTGAGGACTGGTTTTGGGGGCGGGGGGTTGAATAGACACTTATAGAACTCTTGCTAGACATACATGTGTGTAGGGCAGGGGTATCAAAATCAAGGCCTGTGGGCCAGATCCGGCCTACATGGTGCTTAGATCTGGCCCGTGGGGCCACTCTGGAAACAGCGAAGGACCAGCCTGCGGTGCCTCTGCCAGTGAAAACGGAGCTCGGGAGGGCCATGCACATCCCTCCCAGACTCCGTTTTCGGCTGTGACGGCCTCCTGCAGCACTCCATCAGGGAAAACGGAGCTTCGGGAGTTCCATTTTCGCTGGTGGAGGGCTGCAGGAGGCTTTCGTGGCCGAAAACGGAGCTCGGGAGCCTATTTTCTCTGGCAGAGCACTCGGTCCACCAGAGGCGCCCCCTGACACAAGTGACGGCAAGCTGGCCATGCCCACCCTGGCCACGCCCAACCCGGCCCCCGAGGTCAAACACAACCCTGATGCGGCCCTCAATGAAAGCGAGTTTGACACCCCTGGTGTAGGGGGAGTGGGGCAGCACACACCCTCAAGGGAAAAAACAGTCCAGTTGCCTTTTGAAAAAGCACTTTGAGACAACCATGACCTGGATGTTTCAGAATTTCCATAGATGGGTCCAGTTAAAATTTGAAATAAATTGTAATTGAAAATTTGGCAGATAAACAAAAGCCTCTTTCAAAGACTATTAGGGAGAAACCATAAAGTAGAGTTCAGTGAATCTCAAATCCAAATTATTGTCTGTCTTGTGAACCAAACTATCCATCAAATATAAATTAACTTTTTTTTTTTACCTTTCAAAATATCCCTGCTAACCACAAAGTTTCTTCCACGCCTCCTGATCATTTCTTTGTGATGGATGGTACTGCTTGGTTTTGTAACTATTGACACTTAAAGAACAACTAGTACAAATATATATAACATGATCCCAAATACAGCCTTGCTTGGAATTTTCAGGTGGGTTGGGGAGCAAATTGGAAAATGAATTATGCATAGAATATTAGAAGGTTGAGCAAGAAAAAATGATCTAGCATAAATAACAAAATCATTCCCCCGAGAATTATAGTACATTCTCCCTTTATTTTACTGTTTGTTCTCTGATTCGCAGTTTAGTTTTTAATTCATAGAATAGATGTGAAAGGGACCTTGGAAGTCTTCTGGTCCAATCCCCTCCTTAAGCAGGCGACTCTATATCATTTCGGGCAAATGGTTTTCCAATCTTTTCTTAAAAACCTCTGGTGTTGGAGTATCGATAACTTCTGAAGGCAAGTCATTTCACTGATTAATTGTTCTCACTGACAGGAAATTTCTCCTTAGTTCTAGATTGCTTCTCTCCTTGATTAGTTTCCATCCATTGTTTCTTGTCTTGCTTTGGAGAATAGGTTGAACCCGGGGCGGGTTCCTCTTACCTGCCTACCGGTGCGCTGCATGCGCATCATCACATTTTGCGTGCATGCACGCTTGCTACGCACGCGCGTCCCCTCGTGCGATTTTGCTTCCGCGCATGCGCAAGAAGCAAAAAAAGGCCAAAATTTGAAAAAAAAAAGATGGCCCGCGCAACGGACCAGCGAAGAGCAAATTGCGCAATCGGCGGGCCGCTACCAGAACGACAGAATTGACCGCACCGGTAGGAACCCACCCCTGGTTGAACCCCTCTTCTTTGTGGCAGCTCCTCAAATAATGGAATACTGCTATTATGACACCCCTAGTCCTTCTTTTCTCTAGACTAGCCATATCTAATTCCAGCATCCAATTTAAGCAAATATGTATAAGAAAAACAAAGATCATAATTTGACATGAAGAGTTACTTCAATATATGGAAAGCCAGACTGATTTGCTTTCTGTCTCCAGCATTTGACCTCTGTCCTCTATATTAACCTGAAAAGAAAGATTAATGTTTGAGCCAAAAGCAAAGTAAAAGAAAAATGATCATCATCATTATCATTATCATTATCATTATCATTATCATTATTATTATCGTCGTCGTCATAAAAAAATAATCTTACTGGAAAAAATGGCAGTGTTCTGTTTTCATTTTTTATTTTTCATTTACCTTGAAATTTAAAATATAGAATAAAAAGAAAAAGAAGACATCAATTACAAATAAAACAACCAAACAAAGAACAATAATAAAATAATCTGTGTAGAACAAATAACAAATATACCATTAATATTAGCCATCAACATAAAATGTTCACCTGGATTGAACGCTGAAAATTCATCTCAAATATGGGTCTCCCCCCTTGGTTATGAATGTTAGATGCTCTTTTTAATTTTTGTAGCTTTTACATTGTTGTGTCTTTTTATATTGGAAAATGGATTGACATGTTGTGAGCCGCCCAGAGTCCCCTGGGAGTTGGGCGGCATATAAATCCATTTAAATAAATAAATAAATAAATAAATAAATAAATAAATAAATAAATAAATAAATAAATAAATAAATAAATAAATAAATAAATAAATAAATAAATAAATAAATAAATAAATAAATAAATAAATAAATAAATAAATAAATAAATAAATATGTGATATATTCTCTCCCCCACATACACATAACAGGTCTACAACTAGTTATTCTTTTCCCATTGCTATTTACTAAAATGTTACATAAAAAGATATTGGTTGTGGAAATCTGTTGTCCATCTATCAAGTCGACCAACCATCTATTCACTTAAAAGAAAAAAAATCAACAGGTAACCCCCAAAATAAAATTAGTCTTCATGGCCCTCTGTTAACTGCCTGCTATTGTTCTTAACACGCAGACAGACTGTTTTCACTTGTTTCACCAACTGCTGAGACGGAATCATTTTCTAATATTATCAGATGGCAAGTATCTAGCACTATTGCAGCTTTTTAAGGTGCATGGTTTTTTTTCCCCAGAAGAGGTCCTATGAATGGTTTTCATCTGGTGTTTTAGGAGAACCAACAATTGGGGATAGGAAGCCTGGCATGAACAATTCAGTTCAATACAAATCTGATTCACATAGTCCATTCGGTATCTTTGAAGGTGGCTTGATGAATTTCTACATTACAACTGTTGCTATGATACAGGTAGTTCTCGACATAGCCGTAATGGAGCCTGTCCATTACAGTAATAAGTCTTGGTGATCATAAAATGGTAGTTAATCAAACCTATTGTTTGCTGTTGTGCGTTTTTGCCCCAAACCTAGAAGTAAGCCCTGTTGTTTTTGTTGTTGTTGTCATTATTATTGTTCAGTTGCTAAGTCATGTTCAACCCTTTGTGACCTCATGGACTATAGCACACCAGGCCCCCCTGTCCTCCACTGTCTCTCAAGTTTGCCCAAATTCATGTTCCTTGCACCGATGACACTATCTAACCGTCTCATCCTCTGCCATCCCCTTCTCCTTTCGCCTTCAGCCCTTTCCCAACCTCAGCGTATTTTCCAAGGAATCCTCCCTTCTCATTTGTTGACAAAGCATTTTAAGCTTCAGCTTCAGTGTTTGTCCTTCTAAGGAACTGAAGAAGCTTCTTGGATGAGAAATGAAGTGTTTTCAAGGAAAACACTGCATATCGGACATAAATACAATTGAGAGAGTCCAGAAATACTTCACAAGAAGAGTCCTCCACTCCTCTGCTCGCAACAGAATTCCTTATTCCACCAGACTTGAAATTTTGGGCTTAGACAACTTAGAGCAACGTCGCCTTCGATCTGACCTAAATGTAGTTCATAAAATCATCTGCCACAATGTCCTACCTGTCAATGAATACTTCAGCTTCAACCGAAGCAATACACGAGCACACAATAGATTCAAACTCAATGTAAACCGCTCAAAACTCGACTGCAGAAAATACGATTTCAGCAACAGAGTAATCAATCTGTAATACATTCCCTGACTCTGTGGTTTCTTCCCCAAACCCCAAAAACTTTAACCTTAGACTGTCTACTGTTGACTTCACCCCATTCCTAAGATGTCTGTAAGGGGGCGTGCTTAAGTGCACCATCGTGCCTACCATCCCTGTCCTTCTGTCCTATTGTCTAAATTTACATATACACACTTTGCTTTTGTTTATGTTTATATCATACCTGTTATCTTGTACACGTGTTGACAAAATAAATAAATTTAAAAAATTTAAAAAACCCAAGAAAATCCAGTTGCCTTTTGGAAAAGTACCTTTGGGACAACCATGACCTGGACGGTTGAGATTCTCCATAGACAAACCCATCACCTGTCATTCCATTCCATTCTGAAGTGATCCATGTACAAACAAGAAGAACACACGTTTTATAAGCTGCTTTTGGAAAGTTGAACCCTCTTCTGCAGAGGGCCCTTGTGAAAATTATGGTTGGCATGCCTTCACCTTTAGTCATTTAAAACAGAGCGGAGAAATGGCACGCTTCTTGAACTCAGTCAAGGAGGCCCTTTGACTGCGTACCAAGAGGCCTAGAAAGCTAATCATAGTTCACTTTATGTCAGCACAGTCTCTTCTTCTCTTCCGAGAATCGCTGAAAAGCAGCTTGTTTTTCCAGCTTTACCTGAGCATCCTTCTGTGTCATTCAGCCATGCTAAGACAGAATGTTTCCTGAAAGACAACAATGCTGATGGGGTTGAATCCAAGACCAGAATGTGGGGAAAATACATTTGCATTACTAGTCATGAGAGGGTACGATGTTGAATTTAGTTGATGTTGAATTTAGTCCAGTTTAGGTTGCACGAAAGCTTTTGTCCTTTTAGTGTTGCATAGAAACACAAGCATGTTCTACACACACACACACACACACACACACACACACACACACACACACACACACACACACACACACACACCATATGCTAAAACATATGAAGGACAGTTGCAGGAAGTGGGTATGTGTAGTTTAATGAAAAGAAGGATTAGGGGTGACATGCTAGCAGTGTTCCAATATCTTAGGGGCTGCCACAAAGAAGAGGGATTCAACCTATTCTCCAAAGCACCTGAGGGTAGAACAAGACGTAATGGGTGGAAACTAAACAAGGAGAGAAGCAACCTAGAACTAAGGAGTAATTTCCTAACAGTTAGAACAATGAATAGAGTAGAGTAGAGTAGAGTAGAATAGAATAGAATAGAATAGAATAGAATAGAATAGAATAGAATAGAATAGAATAGAATAGAATAGAATAGAATAGAATAGAATAGAATAGAATTCTTTATTGGCCAAGTGTGATTGGACACACAAGGAATTTGTCTTTGGTGCATATGCTCTCAGTGTACATAAAAGAAAAGATACATTTGTCAAGAATCATGAGGTAAAACACTTAATGATTGTCATAGGGTACAAATAAGCAATCAGGAAACAATCAATATTAATATAAATCGTAAGGATACAAGCAACAAGTTACAGTCATACAGTCATAAGTGGGAGGAGATGGGTGATAGGAACAATGAGAAGACTAATAGTAATAGTAATGCAGCCTTAGTGAATAGTTTGACAGTGGTGAGGGAATTATTTGTTTAGCAGAGTGATGGCGTTCGGGGAAAAACTGTTCTTGTGTTTAGTTGTCTTGGTGTGCAGTGCTCTATAGTGTCGTTTTGAGGGTAGGAGTTGAAACAATTTATGTCCAGGATGCGAGGGGTCAGTAAATATTTTTACAGCCCTCTTTTTGACTCGTGCAGTATACAGGTCCTCAGTGGAAGGCAGGTTGGCAGTAATTGTTTTTTTCTGCAGTGGAATGGCTTGCCTCTAGAAGTTATGGATGTTCTAACACTGGAGGTTTTTTAGAAGAGATTGGAAAACCATTCCTCTGAAATGGTATAGACTAGAGTCTCCTGCTTGAGCAGAAGGCTAGACTAGAAGACCTCCAAGGTCCTTTCCGACTCTTTTAGTCTGTTATTCTGTTAGGTAGTTAAATTGTCTCTGGATGCAAAACCAAGTTGAAGTTTTACAGTTGTTTGTTCCATTCCAATTTTACAAAGAGTCCATTCGAAAAAAGAGAGAATCTGGTTTCTTAATGGTCACAATTAGATCAATTCAGAAGGAGATTTCACACATTGCCTAAGTCATAATGTGTTTTAGTTTTGCATTAGTACAGCATATTGTGTGAACCCAACAGATGTTTGCAAAGCCACAATTTGTGATGCAAAAAAATTACCCACAGTCAGACTTGATTGGTAATTAAATGAAGGTTATCAGAAGAATTGTAGCACTGTAGGCTTTGAAAAAAGAGGCTCTCAAAAGATAGACTAGACACTAGGAGATCATGAATTCTAGTCCTGCCTTAGGCATAAAAGCTAGCTGGTTGACTTTGGGCCAGTCACTCTGTCTCAGACCAACCCACCTCACAAGGTGGTTCTTGTTGGGAAATTGGAGGAGGGAGGGGTATGTTCACTGCCTTGAGTTATTTATAAAAATAATAAAGGAAGGCTATAAATAAAAAATAAAATAAAAAGATCTCTAGTGGAGCATTTTTTTAAATGCAGCATTGCAGGCAAACTCTGCCCACAGCCTGGAGTCTGATCCTGACGGAGCTCAAGGTTGACTCAGCCTTCCATTCTTCTGAGGTTGGTAAAATGAGGACCCAGATTGTTGGAGGCGATATGCAAATGACACTTACATTGTAAACCACCCACAGAGTGCTGTAAAGCGCTATGGGGCAGTATATAAGCCTAAATGCTGTTGCTATTGCTTATAAAGAAAGCTGGAGAAGCAATTGGAAACAGTCTGGTTGGAAAAGATTTTGATTTCTTAGACCAGGGGTGTCAAACTCAAGGCCCGCTGGCCGGATCGGGCCCATGGGGTGCTGAGATCTGCCCAGCAGGGCCTCCCTGGAAACAGCGAAGGACCGGCCCGCAGTGTCCCTGCCAGCAAAAATGGAGCTTCGGGGTGCCGGATGCGTTCCCTCCCCGAGCTCCGTTTTCAGCTTCAATGGCCTCCTGCAGCCCTCTGCCAGCAAAAACGGAGCTCGGGAAGGCGCCCCCAATTTCACTGGTGGAGCGCTGCAGGAGACCATCCCAGCCAAAAATGGAGCCTGGTGGGGGGGCCGCCCAGGCCACCGCAGTTCCCCCAGACATGAGTGACATGCCCACCTGGCCATGCCCCACCTGGCCTCTTGAGGTCAAACATATTAAAGTTTGTTGCATATATATATTTACAATACCATTAGCAGAGTTCTTCTTCAATGTAGCAACTGTTAAAAGTAAAACACAAGCAGGTTCTAATTCAGAGTTCAGAGAGAGACAAGAGAGTACGAAGTGGGCAGAGAGTACAGAGTGGCCTGAGCCATGCCCAGCCTTCTAGTTTCAGTTTCGATTCTCTGCACAGACTCAGAAGTGTTTAGCTCCCATTGGCTGACTTAGTTGCTATGCCTATTCATTGGCTGACCTTGTTAACTTGGCTCTCCCAGTTCATGAATATCTTAACAAAACACAACCCTGATGCGGCCCTCAATGAAATCAAGTTTGACACCCCTGTCTTAGACAAGAACCTTTTTCGAAAGGTACCAAACTTCAGCCTCTGTTGACATGCAGGCAAAGGGAGAGAATGAAATGACGATATCATGAAAACAGTGGTCGGCTTAACAAATGCAAAGCAAAGCAAACAAACAAACCAAACCATGTCCCAAACGTCGGAACATTTTTGTTTCCTTCCTGCTGTTGACAAGCACAGCTATCCCACGAATTTATTCCCTTAATCTGTTCTGAATAACTCTATACATTTTCATGCACTTATGGGCAGAATCGTTTCCAGCAGAGCCATCTGTAAACTTTTGCTCAGACGTATTCCTTGCAGGCTTTTTGGTTACAGGAAATCAGGGAAGAAGAATAAATCTGTCCCCTTACGATAATATTAGTGCTTGTATCCCTGACTGTAGTACTGAATAGATTGGGTTTGATTTAATGTGCATGGGTGACATAGTGGAAGAAATATTCATCTGCCATGCATCCAAAGGTCAGTGGTGCTATGAGGACAGAACAACAGAAGAGTTGGAAGGAACCTTGGAGGTCTTCTAGTCCAACCCCCTGCCCCGGCAAGAAACCCTATACCATTCCAGACAAATGGTTGTCCAAACTCTTCTTAAAAACCTGCAGTGTTGGAGCACCCACAACTTCTGGAGGCAAGCCGTTCCACTGATGAATTATTCTGTCAGGAAATTTCTTCTTACTTCTAGGTTGCTTCTCTCCTTGATTAGCTTTTATCCATTGCTTCTTGTCCTGCCTTCAGGTCAGGGGTGGGTTCCAGATTCTGCTACTGCCGGTTCGCTCAGGGACGCGCGGGAGCAGTACTAAAAAAAGCTTCTACACATGTGCAGAAGCAATAAAACAAGATGGTGGCGCCAAGAGAACCGGCTCGGGGGCATGGCAGGCCTGGGTCGCTGCCGGTTCCAGCGACCCAGGCCACCAAGTTACTAACGGTTCTATAGAACCGTTCCGAACCGGTAGGAACCCACCTCTGCTTCAGGTGCTTTGGAGGAAAGGTTCAATCAATCAGAATAGAGCTGGAAGGGACCTTGGAGGACTTCTAGTTCAGCCCCCTGCTCAAAGAGGAGTCCCCATACCATTTCCCCCTTCGTCTTTCAAGCATTGGAACACTGCTCTCATGCCACCCTAGTACTTCTCTTCATTAAACTAGATATAGCACAATTCCTGCCACTGTTCTTCATATGTTACATCCTCCAGTCCCCTAATCATCTTTGTTTCTCTTCTCTGCACTCTACCTAGAGTCTCAACATATTATTTTATATCGTGGCATGCACACTCCCAGATTTGGATTATGGTCATTCACACACTCACACCTAATCAACAACTAGAAAAATAGAGATACACTCAAATCACTTTCAACTGAACACTGAGGCACAACAGGCTCTATGGAATAGACAGAGATCCAGTGAATTTAAAGTAACAGCAAAACATTATTGCTTACAATGTACATTTGCTCTTTCCCATATGAACAACAGCAAGCCCTCATCTACACTTACCTATGTTCTCAGCTAGGCTGGCAGGCACTAGCCAGAAGCTGCCAAGTCTGGATCCAAAGACAATTCAAAGAGTGTGACAGAATAAGAATTTACTGCTAGAGGTGATAAGATCTTTTTCCTTTGAAACTAATCCCTATTAAATGAAACCCGATAGTAAGTCTAAGTAATAAAATATTGATTTCAGTAGAAAAGAATATAAAACCTAATGGCTACATTTCTGCAATCTAGAATACCCGTCCTTCCTCAGAGAGGACCGGAGCAGAAGAGAAAGAATGAATACAATGGAATGTTACACATGCGCAGATCACATGTCTGCTTTGCTAGGAATGTATGAATACCATAGAGCCGTGATGGCGAACCTATGGCACGGGTGCCACAAGTGGCACGCGGAGCCATATCAGTGGGCACGCGAGCTCAGGTCCGGCGCGCATGTGCACGCCGGTTGGCTGATTTTTGGGCCTTCTGGGCCCACTGGGAGTCAGGAAACATGCTGTTTCCAGCCTCCAGAGGGGGTGGGGAAGGCCATTTTCGCCCTCCCCAGGCTCCTAGAAGCCTGGAGAGAGCAAAAAATGGGCGTGCCATTGCATGCTGGGAGTGGGGGGGGGTCATATGCGCATGCGTGGGGGTGCATGGAATTATGGATGTGGGCACGCACACACATGATCCCACGCATCCCCCCCTTTTTTGGCACGCGAACTAAAAAAGGTTCGCCATCACTGCCATAGAGCATGGCATATGAACACAGCTGACAATCAAAAATTCACATCGTGACAGAGTGGATGGACTTCAGGGCCCGTTTTATCCCCCCATAATCCTTGCTTTGTTGATTCACAAGACGAGCAGCTAGTCTTGCCTTGTGGGTTTAAAAGACTGGTAGCTGTCGATGGGATTTGGGAAGGAAAGTTTCCCATGTGCTCAGGTCCAACTTCTTTTGTGTGGTTCAGCTAACATCTTTTCTTTGTTTCTTTAATGACTTAGTTCCTTCTTAACTATCTTCGGTAGACAAGGTTCCTGGCTTTCATCCACCCTTGCTTAGGTACCTACTTCATCTTTAGCTATGACAGCTTCAGCCTACTCGCGCAGTACCAGCGGTAATTCATTGGGACCTATGCTTAATACCTCGGTTATATGCAACTGCGGATTTATAGATGGCGTTTATGTTCAAGGATGTTGCCTTTAAGAAGTAATGTGTCAGAGAATGCGGCAGGATGAAAATAACCCAAAGCATGTATAATCCCTTGCAGATATGAGTGTCAGCTATGCAGGATAAGTAAATCATGCAAAGTGCTTAGTGTTGCCTTCACTTTTATTCAGAGGTATTCAGGGAGCACCTGGCTATTACCAAGTCCTCAGAACTAGATCAGTTACAACCTTGCCAGAACTAAATTATTAAACAAGTATTGTAGAACCATTTAGAACAAAATGCATCGGCTGTCAAGAGCCAGCATGGATTTGTTAACAGTAAGTATCAAATTTGATCTGTTGTTGACCCATTTAGTTGACCATGGGAATGGGATAAATATGATACTGGTCCTTTGGCATCAGCAAAGTAAGAGCCGAGGTGGCGCAGTGGTTAAAGAGCAGCACTGCAGTTCAGCAGTTCAGCAGTTCAAATCTCACCGGCTCAAGGTTGACACAGCCTTCCATCCTTCCGAGGTGGGTAAAATGAGGACCCAGATTGTTGGGGGCAATATGCTGAACTCTGTAAACCGCTTAGAGAGGGCTGTAAAGCACTATGAAGCGGTATATAAGTCTAAGTGCTATTGCTATTGCTATTGCTATTCACCAAAGCTGCCCATGAAATCTAATTGAGAATATGGAAAAATTTGGGCTGGACTATGCTATCATACAAGAGTTGGTTGAACAACTGTACATCAATGTTCCAAATCAAGCTGGACAAATAGTTCAAATAGCAGGGCACTATTTTAGTCCCCGTATGTTCAACTCATCTATAAATGATTTGGATAATGAATTGAAAGACATGATAATCACATTTGGAGATGAAACAGAGATGGTTCTAATGCCATAGCACTTCTTGTTTGGATAACTATAATATACTACACATGGGTCTAGCTTTGAAGACCATTTGAAACTACTGGATCACTACATCTGGTGCAGCATATGGTTGCATGAATAGCTATGGGTGGATCTCAGTACTTCATGAAATGCACTGGATACTAGTTGATTTCTACATGCAATTCAAGTGCTGCTCAACATTTATGAGACATTTCATGATTCAGGACCTGGCTATTTATGGACCACTTTTTCATAGAACATAGAATAATAGAATTGGAAGGGACCTCAGAGGTCTTCTAGTCCAACCCCCTGTTCAAACAGGAGACCCTATACCATTTCAGACAAATGGTTGTCCAGTCTCTTTTTGAAAAGCTCCAGTGATAGAGACCCCACAACGTCTGAAGGCAAGCCATTCCAATGGTTGATTACTCTTGCCATTAGGAAATTTCTTCTTAGTTCTAGGTTGCTTCTCTCCTTGTTTAGTTTCCACCCATTGCTTCTTGTTCTACCCTCAGGTGCTTTGGAGAATAGCTTGACTCCCTCTTCTTTGTGGCAGCCCCTGAGATATTGGAACACTGCTATCATGTCTCCCCTGGTCCTTCTTTTCATTAAACTAGACATACCCAGTTCCTGTAACCGTTCTTCATATGTTTTAGCCTCCAGCCCCCTAATCATCTTTGCTGCTCTTCTCTGCACTTATTCCAGAGTCTCAACATCTTTTTTATATTGTGATGACCAGAATTGGATGCAGTTTTCCAAGTGTGGTCTTACTAAGGTCTTACTTTTTCTTGCTTGGTGTTACTTTTTCGCATTGTCTCTGCCTGTCAAGTACCTATCCAAGGTGGGTGTATCTGTCCCACCAGCTAAACAGGACAACCTTAGTAAGAGGTGTGCCTTTTCTGTACCGCTCCTGGATCTGAGAGATCATTCCTCCCAAGATCTATATTTCATCCCCCCTCTCTCTTCCCCCCTCCCAGATCTCTATGGCATGATCTTAAAATACTATAACAAAGTTTTAAAAGGATAGATTTTCAAAGAGAGGAGAGACCAAAGTGATTTGTGATCCTGCTTGCCTTATGATGAGTGGTGGGAATTTTATTCTGTGTATTTAAAACTGATATAAACAAAACTTAGAGAAAGAGAAAAATATGGGGGAGGGGGAAGAAGAAAATGGGGTAATCTCCCATCTTCTCCTTATACAGACTGGTTGCTCACCTACCTCGCAGCCAGAGCCATGCGTGCGCATCTCCACGCTTTGGGGTCACACGCACTCACTATGCGCGTGCGCCCCCTCACACAATTTTGCTTCTGCGCATGCGCGGAAGCAAAATCGCACCAAAATCTCGCGAGGGGACGTGCGTGAGAGAGATTTCGGTGCGATTTTGCTTCCGTGCATGTGCAGAAGCAAAATCGCCCGAAAATCACTGGGAAAAAATGGCGACGCGCCGGGTGGACCGGCAGAGAGGGCTCCGGAGCGGTTGCGAAATCTGCCGCTCCCTGCCGGAGCTGTGTACTAGGCAGCTCCGGCAGAAACCCACCTCTGGTTCCAAGGATCACGTATGCTTTTATAGGCAGATGCTGCCACATTGTTAGCTGAGATTCTGGATGATTTGAAATGATTGTTAAACTGAACGAGGCAATGAGAAGAACTGAGCTGCAAATTAATGTATCAAAAAACAAGGCCAGCAATTGCAAGTAAAAATAAATGCTGAAAAATAGTGCAGGTACTGAATTAGTATACCTTGGTAAAAAGATGGGATTAAGATAGAAAAATCAAACCCAGCTAGGATATTTCAAGGTGGGAAGATGCTAGTAAAAAAGACATTGGTTGCCATGATTTCATGAATGAATGTTTTTGTCATAAGATGTAAAAATGGCTAAGTATAAAAATATGTTTTTGCCCACTTTGATATCTGGAAGTGAGGATTAGACCTGCCAAGAGAAACATAAAAGGAAGCTGAATGCAGTGCATATGGGATACTTAAATAGTCTCTTTGGAAAAAGAAAGAGAAGCAGGGTCAAAAGGAAATGGGTGATGAATGAATGTGGATTGAATACAAAAGTGAGTGGCTGGGTGGAAAGAAATACATTGTGGTGGCTTGGTCATATCAAAAGAATGAATGAGGCTTGATTGAAGTAGTTGAAAGGAATGGGAAAATTGAGAAAGTCATGGATGGGTGGACTTGATGAGATTTGAAAAAGGGAAAGATGAGGACAAAGGCAATGTATGAAGTAGTAAGATGTAAGATGTAATGTGCCGCTGCCTGGACGATGTGAGGGTCTGGATGGGAGCAAATAGGCTCAAACTCAACCCTGACAAGACTGAGTGGCTGTGGATATTGCCCCCCAGGGACTATGTCGACTTCCCCTCCTTGGTTCTCGGGGGAGAAAAAATTGACTCCCTCAGAACGGGTTCGCAATTTGGGTGTTCTCCTAGACCCACAGCTAAAATTGGAGCAACATCTTTCAGCTGTGGCTAGGGGGACCTTTGCACAAGTACGTCTTGTGCACCAATTGCGACCCTACTTGGAGAGGGAGGCTTTGCTCACAGTCACTCATGCCCTTGTCACCTCACGGCTAGACTACTGTAACGCGCTCTACATGGGGCTACCCTCAAAGAGCATCCGGAGACTGCAATTGGTACAGAATGCAGCTGCGCGAGCTGTGGTGGGTGTGCCGAGATACACCCACGTAACACCCATTCTCCGCCAGCTGCATTGGTTGCCTATTAGTCTCCGGTCACAATTTAAGGTGTTGGTTTTGACCTTTAAAGCCCTACATGGCTCAGGACCAGGCTACCTGCAGGACCGCATCCTACCACATACCTCCCTACGACCATTTAGGTCCCACAGAGTGGGCCTCCTCCAGGTCCCATCGGCCAAACAATGCCGGTTGGTGGGGCCACAGGGGAGAGCCTTCTCTGTGGGAGCCCCATCCCTCTGGAACCAACTCCCACCAGAGATCCGGACTATCCCCACTCTACTGGCCTTCCGTAAAGCCGTAAAAACATGGCTCTTCCGGCAGGCGGGGTGAAAAAGAAGATCAGATTCCCCCATGAATGAGTGGTTTTTTAAAGTAATGTATTGTTTTTTTAAATTATGATGTTTTTATGTTATTGTTCTTATCTACGCTGTACGCCGCCCTGAGTCCTACGGGATTGGGCAGCTTATAAGAATGTTTATTAAATTAAATTAAATTAAATTAGTGTGGAAGCCAGGATAATATACAATGCCTGAAACATCTGGAGATGTATACAGGTAGTCCTCATTGAATGACTACAGTGAGGACCAGCAGCTTACTGTTCAGTGAAGGGATGGCTGAGTGGGAAATCATATGCTGTGACAGGGTTTTCCTTTCCCCCACTCCCCAGCCCTTTGGAATACTCAACCCAATTAGTAATTAACAAGAAGGGGATTAATGTTTGCATTTGCATTCATTGGAGAGAAAGGGATTAGAAGAGAGTAGGCCGGCACACAATGAGGAACAGACAATGAAAATAAGGTGCCACTGCCAGCAGGGCTGAGCATGTTATATAAACAGCTTAGTGTATTGTGTGCCTGCTGTGCCCACATTGTGTGCCTGTTTTATCTTCTTATAATCCCTAATTCTTCAATCTCTCTATTCTGTTAGGGTGGGTGAAGAAAAAAAACAAGTAACAGACACAGGAAAGATTGTCTACAGACATTGCTAGTTTTGTTTTCACCTTTCTTTCCCCCTCCCTACTTGTTTAAGCAATCTCTGTGCTCTGCAAGAGGTGGGGGAGGGGAGAAACAAGAAAAAAACCAATGTGTTTGTTCATTGTGTCCCTGTATTCTCTTGTAATCCCTTTCGCTTCAATCTCTCTGCTCTGCAAGGCATTGGGAAAAAGCAACCTCAGGCATGTGTCAATTCGTACTATAATAGCAATCGTACTGTAATAGCAACCAAGCGATTACAACCTGCAAAGGTTGGAAATGAGAGCATTGGTCCTAAAGTTATTTTTCAGCCGTGTTGTAACTTCAAACAGTCGCTGAACAAGGCAGTTGGTAAGCAAGATCTAGCTGCAATGCAAGACAACAGGTTTATTTAACTGTCTTTTATATTTCTTACCTCAGGTTTTTCCAATTTTTTAGTTTGCTTCTCAAAGGGAACAGCACAACCAGTGCTGATGTATATAAATTAACTACCATTGTAGCCAGTTTTCTCATAAAGAACTAAAGATAGTGTAGTGTTGAAAATACTTTCCTGTGTTCAAAGAATTCCTTCAAAACTTTGATAAGATAAATTAAGGACAATTGCAAGCTATATGTGTTTGGTGCCTTCAAGTCAAGCTTGACTTCTAGGCACCAAAGAAATACATGCAGATGTCCATGCAGTTTTAATGCCAAGTATTTCTATTTTCCTGTTACTCAGAGCGAGTGACTGACCCAAAGATGCCCAACTGGCTTCTGAGCCCAGGACAGGACTAGAATTTACTGCTAATCTCTGTCTTATGACCACTCCAGCAAACTTGCTTTCATGTGTGTTTTACAGCAGGGGTCTCCAACCTTGGCAATTTTAAGACTTGTGGACTTCAACTCCCAGAGTTCCTCAGCCAGCTTTGATGGCTGAGGAATTCTGGGAGTTGAAGTCCACAAGTCTTAAAATTGCCAAGGTTGGAGACCAGGGGTGGGTTCCAGTTACCTTTGCTACCGGTGCGCATCGTGATGTTGCGCGTGCGCATCCCATTGCACAATTTCACTTCCGCGCATGCTCAGAAGGACGTTTCAGCCCGAAACACAGCTGAGGAGCTGCTCAGCTGTGCTTCGGATGAAGAAATAAAAGTCGGTATTAACCCGGGGGCAGGCGGGAGGGCTTTTCTTCAAAGCAGAGGACGAGGAGAAGCCATCCAAACCCGAAAAAAATCGCTGAAAATTCCGATAAAAATTACGTCACCAGCGGGCCGCTACCGGTGCGCACGTAGTGGTGCGGACCGGTAGGAACCCACCCCTGTTGGAGACCCCTATTTTACAGCATCAGGTTTACTGTGAAAGATGCTCATCTTTTAAATGAGAAATTGAATGCATAATTAAACAAATGGCACCCATAATTGCACCACACACAGCTATTACTTTTTATACAGTATTTATAGCTGCACTGCCCTCTGCATTTCCGAACAGGGACAAGGATTCCTGTTGTAGATTGCAAGCTGGAAATGTTTTAATCGTTGACGTAAAGCTGTGACTTAAATGCCTCACATTCCTTTTGATGGAGTACATGATGCGCACTTAAACCAACTGTGCGTGCAGTATTCAGGAAACGATTCAGAGTTATATTGCCCATTCCTTTGAATGAGCACATAACCGTAGAGAGGCCTACTTCTACTGTAAACATTACAAATACAAATCCCAGAGGTGCAGTGTTAGCATGCCAACAAACCCAAACAATATCCAGGAAAAAGAAAAGAAAGAAAAGAAAAGCTTGCAGATAACTCTAAATGTGCTACATGATAGGTTATTTGAGGGACTGCCTGTCTCCGATAGTACCTGCCCAACTACTTTGATCAGAGAGGGTTGTTGTGTGCTCTGGGTTCTTTTGATTAAACAATGCCAACCATCGGGGACCTCAGAAGTTCACCTTCTCTATCACAGTGTCTCTCCTCTGGAAGGGGATCTCTCTTAAGAGCCAGGTGGCTCCAAACTTATTGGGAAGAGCCTGGAAGACTCTGGGCTTTCCCCCCAGGTATTTGGGTATAATTTATGTTGTGTCTTGTGATAAATGTATGTATATTTTCATTGTCGCCTGGTTATACCATTTCTTTGCTCCTTGGTCTTCATTGTTACATTGTTATTGTGATAAAGTGTAGACTGGATTCCCAGGAGGGAGGGAGGGAGGGAAACGGAGGGAGGGAGGGAAGGAGGGAAGGAAGGAAGGAAGGAAGGAAGGAAGGAAGGAAGGAAGGAAGGAAGGAGGGAAGGAGGGAAGGAGGGAAGAAGGGAAGGAGGGAGGGAGTGCATTCCAGAGGAGCAAGAGACAACTCAGTTCAGATAGTTTGTGTGAGAGAAAGAAAGTGAAGATGTCTCTTGCCTAATGGTTCCCAGAGTACACAGTATGCTTTATGGGTGTCAGCATGCTTTAGTTTAGCAAGATTCTGTCTATCGGTGAGGAACAATAAAGAACCATATCATGTCTTTCTTGGCTTTTGGAGCCTGACAGTTATATTGTTATTTTTGCTTTTATTTTGTGAAAGAAAGAAAGAGACAGAGACAGAGACAGAGACAGAGAGAGAGAGAGAGAGAGAGAGAGAGAGAGAGAGAGAGAGAGAGAGAGAGAGAGAGAGAGAGAGAGAGAAAGAAAGAAAAAAAGAAAGAAAGGCTTCCATACTATGTTAGAAAGAGAAAGAGAAAGAGAAAGAAAGAGAAAGAGAAAGAGAAAGAGAAAGAGAAAGAGAAAGAGAAAGAGAAAGAGAAAGAAAGACCATATAGAAGTTGAGAAATTTCATGACATTAACTAAAGAACAAATTGAGAATGCAAAACCAAGAAAGGTACCAATAAAGCAGGACTGCATTTCACTTGTTTGAGGCAGAGTGAAAAGTCTAACCTGCCCAGTTCTAAATAAACAAATAAATATTCAAATACATTAAATGTTTTTCATTTCATTATGTGAGTTACGTTGATAGTATTTATTCTTATGGTTTTGTACTATCTTTCAGAAAGTTGAATGCTTGCAGTATATCATGAATTGAAGCCGGATAGAAGCATTTATAATAAAATAATTAAAAGCTCGGTATTAAATCCAAGTGATGACACTGATAACAATAATTCCTAATTGTAATCCTTTGATCCATTTGTTGCCAAGCCTGTCATCCTTAAGTGATTTTTCGGGTCAGAGGATATCTAATGAGTTGGTGGGTTTAATGTTTTCTATTATGGAAAAAATCAGTGAGTTAATCTTACGTTTCTTTCTGTCCTCAACGTCAGATCATTTACTCCATAGGTTATAAGACAGGTCATCTGTAAGTTATTCCTTACCATCTCCCTTCCCTTTGCAAAAGAAACCACTCTTAATATCCCATTCTGGACAAATAGCTGTCTACTGTAATTGCTTCTTGGCAAAGTCCAAATGGACTATTCCAGGGCTAACTGAAATGAATTGGGTATTTGAAGGCTTGAAGATCCAGCTGTTGAAGTGATTTAGATGACATCCGCATGGCTCAACTACTGTCCTCATAGAAGAACCACCTATGAAGGACTGCCAGGCATTGATTGTGATTGGTTACCAAATCCCTGATCATCTAAGTCAGTGGTTCCCAACCTTTTTGTGATCGAGTACCACTTGGAGGTCCTGTACAGTCGCCGCGTACCACCTGGTTCCTTTTTTGGCCCCACGCATCCAGCAACTGGATTCTCGGGCCGCTGGGACCAGGTGGGTGGCGTATGGCAACAGTTGCAAATCGTTGCCAGATTATCTTGTGTTAGGCAGTAAACATTTTTGTGAAGTAAAAAATAACTAACTAAAAATCGTTCATGACCCCGAAAGTATTCACGTACCACCTGGAAGGCCGTCGCGTACCACTAGTGGTACACGTACCACAGGTTGGGAACCACTGATCTAAGTGGATGAGTTGATAAGCCCTACGTTATCATATAGCAATAGCACTTAGCAATAGCACTTAGACTTATATACCACTTCACAGTGCTTTACAGCCCTCTCTAAGCGGTTTACAGAGTTCAGCCTATTGCCCCCGACAATCTGGGGTCCTCATTTTACCCACCTCGGAAGGATGGAAGGCTGAGTCAACCTTGAGCCTGTTGAGATTCGAACTGCCAAATTGCAGGCAGCCAGCAGTCAGCAGAAGTAGCCTGCAGTATTGTATTCTAACCACTGTGCCACCCCGGCTCTTAATATAATACCTGTGAAGAGAGATACCCACTTCAGAAATCATTATATACACATTTCTCTACAGGATAGGTAATAACAAAACCCGTGTCTCTGAAGTAAGCGCTTATCTCTTGTGATCCTCCATAATTCTTCTTCTGGAGTCTTCTCCCTCCCTCTAGAGCTGAGTGCTGACATCTGACATCTCCTTGTCACTTCAGATGTGTAAGCAGTTCCATGGGGACCTCACTGCCTCATCTATTGTAATTCTGTGCAAAGCTGGAGAGTAATCAGATCCAGCTCAGCTCAGAAGGTGCCCATTAAGTGGCAAATGTGACTTGCATTTTCTCTGGGTAATTAAGAAGAGAGGGCTGTGATCCGAAGCTCGGACTAATGTGCCTCTGGAAAACACTGTGCCGAAACAGTTATGAATAATGAAAAGAGCTGTAAATAACAGCGCGTTTCTGCCACTAAGTAGCTAATTTGCAAAATGGCTAGCCAACATTATTCGATTTAGCTTCAGCAGTCCCTTGTCGTGAGTAATTGAACAGGTTCCTTTGACTTTAGAAATCCCAGCAAGTGTAACCACCAACTCAGTAATGCTCCTTTTAAAACTTCATCCCCATCTCATCCTCAGCTTTCCAAAATTAACGCTTGTGGGAACGCAACGATTCTAAGCTGATAATGTGCTTAATTCCACCCTCAGTTCGGTCTGCTCTTCTGCTACAGAAATGGAAATAATGTTTCCAGGAAAATTCACATCCAAAGTCCTGTTTCGCAGGAATATTGTGCCCAATTAAACAATTGTTTCTTACATACTTTATTGTATCCTATTTCCATCTCGAAACCAATTGAAAAATGGCTGCCGTTGACAAAAGCCTTCTTATTTTTTTAAGTTAAGATTCCAATAACTTCCAATAACTTGTCACAGTTTTAGATTGAACGCCTGTTCCTAAGAGGACATAATATATTTTTGCCCAGTATCAGTCACTGTTAGGCATGACTATTGCTAAACTAGGGGAAGTTTAAATGAGGAATAATGAGTTGGTGGTCATAGTTGAAGTGAAGAGTTCATTCAGGAAGAGTAAAGAGAAAGCAAGATAGCAGAGGACTGCAACTGGATAGATGTAATGGTATGGTGGGGGGGGAGACCTTGAGAGACAGGTCAAAGAGATGCTTCCTAGGGAATGGTCAGATAAGAGACAACTTAGCCCACAGCTGGATAGTGGGTGAGGCAAAGGGCTTAGAAGACACCCTCCCTAGTTTCTTGGACTGTAAAGGAGATGTCAGGAGAATTGTACTTTCAGACTTGCAAAATTCGATTAATGTAGCTTTACAATTTATTTATTTAGATGCTCTTCTATGCCGCCCTACTCCCTGAGGACTCAGGGCGGCGTACAACATTTTAGAGAACAACTAAACATTAAAATTATTAAAAACAATTTTAAAAAGTATCAAAAACAGTATACAATAACATGCATACATGGGGGAAAGTAGTCTCAAAGTCACCCCGCCTGCAGGAAGAGCCATGTCTTAATGGCTTTTCGGAAGGCCAGCAAGGTGGGGATAACTCTGATCTCTGGGGGTAGTTGGTTCCAGAGAGCAGGAGCCCTACAGAGAAGGCCCTCCCCCTAGGCCCTGCCAGCCGGCATTGTTTGGCTGACGGGATCCAGAGGAGGCCCGCTCTGTGGGACCTAACCGGTCGAAGGGAAGTGTGAGGTAGGATGCGGTCCCAGAGGTAACCTGGACCTAAGCCATGTAGGGCTTTAAAGATGATGATCAACACCTTGAATTGTACCCGGAGACCAATGGGCAACTGGCGGAGTAAGGGTGTTACATGGGTGTATCCTGAAACACCCACCACAGCACGCACAGCTGCATTTTGCACCAGTTGAAGTCTCCGAATACTCTTCAAGGGTAGCCCCATGTAGAGCGCATTACAGTAGTCCAAACGGGAGGTGACAAGGGCATGAGTGACCGTGAGTAAAGCCTCCTTCTCCAAGAATGGTCACAATAAAGTAGAATTAGCTTATCTTTTTGTGTTTCTTGTCTGGTCTACCTGGCAAGGCTGACAATAGTCTTGCAATCTTCTTGACTGGTGCTACCATGAGCGTTTTGTGTGTTTGATTTGTCTTACAAGTAAAGGGGTCCTTGGTGCCCTCTCAGCTCGGTTGTTTGCTTGCAGATGTTTCTCATCAAATTAGGTAAGATCATCAGTGCATGAGGATCAGTGCAACTAGGTAACATCATCACTGCAGTAACGATGTTGCCTAGTGTGGGTAATGAAACATCTGCAAGAAAACAACCACGCTCAGAGAGAACCAAAGGGCCCTCATTTCAATCCTGAGCTACAAACATTCTCCTTGATTGTCGTACGAACTTTTGACAATACAGCTAACTGTATGTGGGAGAGTTTTACCACAAAAGTAACAGAAAGGACCATTCTTTTCATTCTCTGCCATCAAAAAAATCTCATTATTCCCTCCCATATAACTGCAATTAAATATGCATGTTCATGTTCTCTCAAAAATTCTTCCTCGCCATCAGGAGAATTTGTATGAAAAATTAATTAGGATAGAGAAATGTCTGTTGGATGGATATTCTTGTTTGCAAAGTTGTGCAAAATTTTCTTCCCTGCATTCAGGGGTGGGCTTCAAAAAGTTCAGCAATGGGTTCTCTGCCCAGTTGCTGGGTGGGCGTGGTAGGGAAGGTAAGTAGATTTCACTGCTGCTCAGCTTATGTGTATTTTTGTTTGTCCTGTATATATCAAGTGACCTTCAAGTTGAACCTGAAACTTGGTAACTACCGTATTTTGAGGAGTATAAGACGCACCTTAGTTTTGGGGGAGGAAAATAGAGGGAAAAGTCTTACCTACCAGGTATTCATCTGGCTAGCATCCTTAGTCTGGTCAGCTTCAGCACATTATTTTATTCCCTGGTTAGGGCTGAAAAAAAATCTTCTTTGGAGGGAGTAGCAATGAAACCAAGCCTGCAAAGACTTAGGGCTGGAAAAAAAACTTCTTCGGAGAGAGCAGCAATGAAAAAATCCTGCAAGCCGGGAAGATCGTTAGCACCTCGTTAGGGCTGGGGGGAAAAAGCTTCGAAAAAGCTACATTCGGAGTATAAGATGCACCCAAAATTTCAGCCTCTTTTAGGGGGAAAAAAAGGTGCGTCTTATATCCGAAAAATATGATACATAGATGTAACCACACATTTTGCTTGGCAGCTATTGGGAAGTGATTTAACACTGCCATAATCCCAGGATCATGTTTTGACTTCCACAAATGTGGGATTTCCTGGTGGTATCTCATATTTATACTAAGCATTTCTGATCCTATTTAGCTTGTTGAGATCAGACAAGGTCATATGAAGTGAGTACTTATTGGAGTACGGCATATGCAAAAATAAATACAGTGAACCCTCATTTTTCGTGGGGGTTACGTTCCAAAAAGAACCCGTGATAGGCGAAATCCGTGAAGTAGTAACCTTTATTTTTTTTTACAATTATTATACAATGAAATACTTCATAATACATTGAAACCAAAGAACAAAACCTTTTTACAGGCCCAAGCATTTGTTTAACAAATAAATACACGTGAGTGAACCAGGGGTGAAATCCTCCCGGTTCGCTCTTACCTGTTGGTCGCTGCACAGCCCAACAACCTGGTGGTGTTCGCGGCGCGGGGCTTCCCCTGCCCGCTTCCCCTGCCCACCTGTATGCCGGCATCTGCGTTCTTTTGCCCTCTGTGCAAGTAGAATGCTTTGCGCATGTGCAGAGGGCAAAAGAACGCAGATGCCGACATCCAGGTGGGCGGGGGAAGCGGGTGGGGGAAGCCCCGCGCCGTGAATGCCACCAGGTTGTTGGGCTGTGCGGCGACCAACAGGTAAGAGCGAACCGGGAGGATTTCACCCCTGGCCTCACGTGTATTTCACTGCTCTTGGCAAGCTGTTTTACCAATCAGGCAATCAGAATGCAGAACACAATGCACAATGCAAATCCGTGAAGCAGCGAGACCATGAAAGGTGAACCGCGATATAGCGAGGGATCACTGTATAAGGATAACAATCTTCAGACACTATTATGAAAGCAGTAAACCTAGTGTCATTTTATAAGTGAGAAACCTTATATATGCTAAGTTCCCAAGTTTCCAGCAATAATGTTTCTTCAACTCAGATAACCTGGTTTGTAGACTGAAGTCTACATGTCACTGCTTATGTCATGTCACTGCTTATATGATGAAGTAATATTGTATGATATCACTGCATCATACAAGGACCTCTGGTGGTGCAGGGGTTAAAATGCAGTATTGCAGGCAAACTCTGTCCACAGCCTGGAGTTCGATCCTGACCAGCTCAAGGTTGACTCAGCCGTCCATCCTTCCAAAGTTGGTAAAATGGGGACCCAGATTGTTGGGGGCAATAGGCTGACTTTGTAAACTGCTTTTACAAAGCTGTAAAGCCCTCTGAAGTGGTATATAAGTCTAAGTCAGTGGTTCTCAATCTTCCTAATGCCGCGACACTTTAATACAGTTCCTCATGTTATGGTGATCCCCAACCATAAAATAATAAAATTATTAGGAAACTCAGGGTGGGTTCTAACTTACCTCGCTACCAGTTCGCTTCCTCCTGCGCTGTGTGGCCGCGCCTTGTCGGCGCATGTGCTCTTTGCATGCGCATGCATGCACAGTGCCGAATTTTTTTAAAAAAATGCAAAAAAAAGCCAAAAACAAGATGATGACGCATGTGCAGTGCCGGAAATTCGGCTTCTGCGCATGCTCAGAAGTTCCCATGGTACAGGGTTTTTTTTTTTGCAGTAGTCTATTTGCATGTGGGTGGACCTGCCTGGAGATGGATAGAGGAGTGGTGTCTTGGTTCCTAAGACCATTGGAAATATGTGTTTTCCGATGGTCTTAGGCGACCCCTGTGAAAGGGTAATTCGACCCCCAAAGGGGTCGTGACCCACAGGTTGAGAACCACTGTCTAAGTGCTATTGCTGTTATAGTATATTGGCCTTTTTTAAAGTTATGTCCCACTGAATAGTCATATTCGGTTTGCAATGAGTTGCTATTCCAATTTTTTTTTAAAAAAAGTATTGTTACCTATGCAGGTATTCCTCATCTTATTCCTCATCTGTTCCTTTACATTTGATTTCAATTTCCTAGTTAAGTGATGATGTCATGTCACTGCTTATATGAGCCCTTCTCACCATTTTCTGGCTAATATTTTTGTGCGTCTTGCTTCTCGCTCTAGGAAACTATGGCGAAAGTGGGATGGAAGCCTTCAAAGACATGTCAGCTAAAGAAGGGATCTGCATCGCTCATTCTTACAAGATCTACAGCAATGCCGGAGAACAGAGTTTTGATAAATTGTTGGAAAAGCTCAGAAGCCATTTACCAAAAGCAAGAGTTGTAGCGTGTTTCTGCGAAGGCATGACCGTACGAGGACTGTTGATGGCAATGAGACGCTTGGGGCTGACCAGTGAATTTTTACTGCTGGGCAGGTGAGTAAATCTGTCAATAGTTGTTGCCTTCTTTTTATAAACAGAATAAATCCTTCAGTATTTAGATTGGAGCTGCATCGTGGTTAAACATATCTTGGTTGATTAACATCAGGAGAACATTCATCCACTACAGGTAGTTCTTGACTTACAACCATTTCTTTAGCGACTGTTTGAAGTTACAACAGCAATAAAAAAAGTGACTTATCACATTACTGTGTTTTATTGCTCTGTTTAATTTAGTTAGCAGTGTCAGTGCTAATAAGGGTTTGCCACCATGTGAGGTCTCAAGTGAATTTACCAGATGGGAAGACACGGAAGGGTCCATCATATTGTTTACTGGGAACTTGTAGGAGTAGAAGAAGAGTCTGGGGGTGGAATCAAGCAAGTAATCAGCCTAGGGTCGTTGCGTTCCCATAAGCAGTCCAAGTTCAACCCCTCTAAAATTCTTTTAACTCTTACCTAGTGTCAATTTAATGCTGACCGTTAGTTGACTGAATTCTTGTGTGATAAAATCTAGTGGAAAAGACAACAGTAAATAGCAAAACGTTCAAGCTAAACCTGATCAGTCTAACTGTTTGTATTTACAGTATGTCACTTTGGTATGTGTTCACAAATGTACAGTATATCACTTTAATATTTGTCCTCCTTTTTTTAATGGTGAAGAACTTAGCTTGGGTTTTGCAATTTAGATGTGCTTATCACCAGAATAGAATAGAATAGAATAGAATAGAATAGAATAGAATAGAATAGAATAGAATAGAATAGAATAGAATGTCACTTTGGTATGTGTTCACAAAGGTACAGTAGCCGGGATGGCGCAGTGGTTAAATGCAGCACTGCAGGCTACTGCTAGTTCAGCAGTTCAGCTGTTCAAATCTCACCGGCTCAAGGTTGACTCAGCCTTCCATCCTTCCGAGGTGGGTAAAATGAGGACCCAGATTGTTGGGGGCAATATGCTGAACTCTGTAAACCGCTTAGAGAGGGCTGTAAAGCACTATGAAGCGGTATATAAGTCTAAGTGCTATTGTTATAGAATAGAATAGAATAGAATAGAATAGAATAGAATAGAATAGAATAGAATAGAATAGAATAGAATAGAATAGAATAGAATTCTTTATTGGCCAAGTGTGATTGGACACACAAGGAATTTGTCTTTGGTGCATATGCTCTCAGTAAATGATTGGTATTCAAGGTACTCATGTACAGTAGGTATAAACTTCAAATGGTCCTGACAACATTTACCATAATGCTCATCTGTTTCCCTGTCTCACCTGGCTTTATGTTCTGGAAGGTGTTTTTTTTAGCTTCTTTTAATTGAAATGAAAAAAAAATAGATACTGTACTGTGTTGCAAAGGAAATCACTGGTTTCAAATGTAATTTCTGAGTATAGTGAAACCTTGAATGAATGGAGTATTGGAGGGGGGGAGATACCTGTTAAATCTAAGTGTCTGTTTAACCTGCATTAAATGTAATTGATGCAATTTACATTGGTGTTATTTGTGGAATTATGCAGATTAGATAAAATGATGCCAATAATCTAAAAACATCAAGTATGTCATTACTTGAATGACATAAATGTCATTAATTTTCTCAACTTCAATCAAAGACTATCTGTATTTATAAGTCAAGGACCACCTGTACTTGTTTACACATCTGAATATCAGCAGGCTCAGGTGATATTCCTACCATATCAGTTCTGTCCAATTCTGTCAGTTCTGTCCTACCATATCAGTTCTGTCCAATTGGTTATCAGTTCTGCAAATGCAGAACTGATAACCAATTGGACAGAACTTTGATGTGCCCCCAAATAACAACAGATGAAAAGCAGTCATGGAGAAGGATTATATCTTCTTAGAACTAAGAGGTAAAGTCCCAGTGATAGGTAGTAATACCTTGAAGAAGGCAAATAGTAGTAAGTAGTAGTAGTACCCTGTTTTCCCCAAAATAAGACATCCCCTGATAATAAGCCCAGTCGGGTTTTGAGTGCATGGCAATAAAGCCAAGCGCTTATTTCAGGGTTCAAAAAAAATATAAGACAGGGTCTTATTTTCAGGGAAACACGGTAGTAGTAAGAAGTAGTAGAGATACTACTTTTAGAAGTCGTAACTGTGAGAGGGATCTTGGACTTCTAGTGGACAATCACTTAAATATGAGCCAGCAGTGTGCTGCAGCTGCCAACAAAGCCAACACAGTCCCTGGGCTGCATTAATAGAGGGATAAAATCAAGATCATGTGAAGTGTTGGTACCATTTTATAAGGCCTTGATAAGCACACTTGGAATATTGCATCCAGTTTTGGGCTCCATGATATAAAAAAAGATATTGAGACTTTAGAAAGAATGCAGATGATTAGGAGACTGGAGGATGAAACATATGAAGAACAGTTGCAGAAATTGGGTATGTGTAGTTTAATGAAAAGAAGGACTAGGGGAGACATGATAGCAGTCTTCCAATATCTAAGGAGCTGCCACAAAGTCAGCTTATTCTCCAAAGCACCTGAAGGCAAAACAAGAAGCAACGGGTGGAAACTAATCAAAGAGAGATCCAACCTAGAACTAAGGAGAAATTTCCTGACAGTGAGAACCATAAACCAGTGGAACAGCTTGCCTTCAGATGTTGTGGGTGCTCCGTCATCGGAGGCTTTCAAGAATATATTGGACACCCCTTTGTCCGGAATTGTGTAGGGTCTCCTGCTTGAGCAGAGGGTTGGCCTAGAAGACCTCCAAGGTCCCTTCCAACTCTGTTATTCTGTTGTGTTTTTATTTTATTCTAAATATTTGGCTCAGTCCAATATAATTGTTCTCTGCATTCTTAAGTAGCAAATATCAATTCACCAACTTGTCTCTTCAGGGAAGAGTGACTTCCAGGCCTTCAACCAGGAAAAGCATTTTTTTAAAATTTGATTTAAGTCCTCGGTGAAACCAAGGACAAAAAGATAGAGAGAGCAAACATTCTTACTCTCCGTTGTGTGTCTTTGAGTCCTACTGATGGCATTGTACGATGCTTTACGGTTAAAAAAACTATAAGCAATCACATTCCTGAAGGCTTTGCTGCGTCTTCCATGCTCCGCTGAGTTAATAATATATCTGCTCTCATGTCTCTAGTGCCAAAGGCGATCTGAAAACCTATTTTATTCTCTATCAGGAAGATAACTAGAATGTGGCTTGGACACCATCAGTTCATAGAACAGTGAAGTGGAACCCCAGAATTATGGAGGAAATCACTTTCAATCATCATCTACCACCACTACCACCATCCACACAAGCTTCTCTCCACAATTTATATAAGTGCAGTGCTGAGCATTAATCGTTCCATACTTCAGCCTAAAAAAAATTATGTGTCCAACTAACCTTGCCAACAAAAGTGCATATAGTCAAGGTGTCACGATGTGAATAATTGCCAGTTGTGCATCTCTGCAATATTTCTAGGTTTACTGTAATTTCCTAATCAAGCAGACATGTGATATGTTTTACTATGCATGCGTGCATTCCAGGAGTTTTGTCACCTCCCACTTCCCTTCTTCTTCGAAGCCTCGCCCGAGGCAGATGTGAAATACTTAGCTGAGAAGATGTAGCTTATTAAGGGTTTATTTTTGTTACTTTTGTACTGAAATAAATATTTTGTTAATTAGAAATTGAATCTCGGTTTTATTTTCTAAGTACGAATGACTTCAGGGAAGCAAGATCCTAAAATCGCCTCTTGATAGGAAAATTCCTATCTGACACAAGGTTATGGTTTTCCCAGTTTCGGAAATGAACTTACAGTTGGCCCGCTTGGCCATTTTTCGCTGTCCCCAGGCTTCAGGAGGCTTTCCTGAACCCTGGGGATGGCGAAAAACGGCCCAACAGGCCTACCGGAAGCTTCAGTGAGGCCTGCACGCATGCGTGGGGGGGGGGGCAGCAAGGGAGGAGTTGTGCGCATGAGTGGGGGGGAGGGCATTGCATTATGGCACACGAGCGCACTCTTTTGGCACCCGAGCCAAAAAAGGTTCGCCATCACTGCTATAACTTATCTTTTCAGTTTAGGAATAGCAAAAGACTTATATATCCCTTCACAGTGCTTTGCAGCCCTCTCTAAGTGGTTTACAGAGTCAGCCTATTGCCCCCAACAATCTAAGTCCTCATTTACTGACTTCGGAAGGATGGAAGGCTGAGTCAAACTTGAGCCGGTGAAAATCGAACTGCTGGCAGTTGGCAGAAATAGCCTGCAATACTGCATTCTAACCATTGCACCACCATGGCTCCTATATCAGAAGCTATCAATCAATCCAGTCCGCAATGAGGACCCAGATTGTTGGGGGCAATATGCTGACTCTGTAAACCGCTTAGAGAGGGCTGTAAAGCAACTGTGAAGCGGTATATAAGTCTAAGTGCTATTGCTATTGCAATGGCTTGAAGACATCATTTAAAAGAGAAATATAAGTCATATTAAAATACAAAAGCAACTGTGTTAGTTAGCAACTCTCACAGTACTACAACGTCCATGCTTTGGGTACTACAAATTCCTTCTTGTGTGGCCCTCATTACTTACCCCAGTTTGAGTCTATTATAATCAACATGTTCATTTATTTTTATGTGTACAGCAGGAATTCATTCCAACCTGAGGTTTGGGGACCTAGTATGCTGTTTGTGTTGGTGAGTTTTTCCACTCTGAGGCCCTAACTTAGTGTTTCCCAACCTTGGCAACTTGAAGATGTCTGGACTTCAACTCCCAGAATTCCCCAGCCAGCGAATGCTGGCTGGGGAATTCTGGGAGTTGAAGTCCAGACATCTTCAAGTTGCCAAGGTTGGGAAACACTGCGACTGCTTTTATATTGCTTTCAACTGTTATTCAGTGGATTTCACTCTTGTAAATTATTGGGGTGCTTGGTTCTCTCTGAGCTTGTTGGCTTTCTTGTGCTCATGATGAGCCATGGTGGCGCAGTGGTTAGAATGCAGTATTGCAGGCTAATTTTGCTGACTGCCAGCAGTTCAATCCTGACCGGCTCAAGGTTGACTCAGCCTTCTATCCTTCCGAGATCGGTAAAATGAGGCCCCAGATGATTGGGGGGAATATGTTGACTCTATAAACCACTTAGAGAGGGCTGTAAAGCACTGTGAAGCGGTGTATAAGTCTAGGTGCTCTTGGTTTTGCTATGATGACTGGGGAATTCTGGGAATTGAAGTCCACAGGTCTTAAAGCTGCCATGTTTGAACTCTCCTATGCTAGAAGGTCCCATCAGACCTTGGTGTCATCTCAGACGCAGCCATCCAAAGTTGGACAGGGCTAGGTTCAATTGGGAAGAGAGTCTTCGGGATTTTAAGCGAGAAAATGTGTGGCTTAAGCATCTGCAAGGCATAACATCCTCATTTAACCTCTTAAACCTCTGCAATGCAAAAACATCCAACAAACAAATAGAAAACCAACTTGGGGCGTAAAGGGATCTTGATAGGCCCTCTAGCTATATTTTTGGTATTTTGCTATGATGCATTTGCAGTGAAATAACAATGTTTTAAATTACTTAGTAAATGTTTGGCTGCACAGAACAGGTTTTCTGATTTAAAAAAAAAGTTGTATAAAATGCAGTTATCTTGCCTAATGAACAAGCCTTCCCTTGGCCACACACATCTTTTTTTGATTTATAATGTTCCCCTGGTGACCAAAGAGATAAACATTACATGTGGCTGGCTGAGATTAGACTCTTAACAAATAGGTTCCCGAAACAATTTGGCCGCTCTCAGAACATACTGTTGCTAAGAAATAAAAGGGTGCTAATTAAGTTAAATTAAACGCAATTTATTCCTTGTTCGATGGGCAAGATACATCGTATTTGAATCCAAACGTATTCATCACTGTGATATTTCTCACCTCACTTCATTATGCGCTGAGCTTGGACATGACCAAAAAGAGGGGAAAGCCTTAGGACTCCCCACATAGAGTACAGGTAGTCCTCAACTTACAACAATTTATTTAGTGACGGCAACAACACTGAAAAAATCCACTTGTCCACCAGGAGTTAACAAATAGAGATTCCTGTCTCTCTGCTGCCATCTCATGGCCATCTGCGTTATGGTATCCCTGATGTGACTTTCCTGAAGAAGAGGTCATGAGCCCATGAGGAAGTACAAGTTCCGTTAAAACACAGAAGCTGTTATAGCATGATTTGGTTGAACTGTGTTGGAAGAAATGTCCATCTGGGTTCAGTTCCAAGTGGGGAGAAAGACACTGGAAACATGGAGACTGCTTGGAAGGATGGTTTAATGGTGAACAGGACCACATGGGTTTGAAGTCCTGGGTAGCTGACCACATGAAGGAGATAGATAGATAGATAGATAGATAGAGAGAGAGAGAGAGAGAGAGAGAGAGAGAGAGAGAGAGAGAGAGAGAGAGAGAGAGAGAGAGAGAGAGAGAGAGAGATAGAGATAGATAGAGAGATAGAGATAGAGATAGAGATAGAGATAGAGATAGAGATAGAGATAGAGATAGAGATAGAGATAGAGATAGATCCTGTATTTTTCGGAGTATATTTTTTCCCTCCTAAAACAGGCTGAAAATTTGGGTGCATCTTATACTCTGAATGTAGCCCTGCCCACTCGCCGGCCCCTACCCTTCGGCCTTTGCGCGTCCTCTTCCTGGCTGCAGAGATTGCCACTGACAATGGCTTGTGTTTTTGGGCTCCGCACGTTGCATTTTAAACCTCCAAATGCTCGCGTGGTGCCCAAAAATGGCTACCTGAAACAGCTGCTGCCTTCTCTTACCCCTTCCGCGCTTTGCCTGCTTTAGTCACTGGAGCTCTCTCTCAGGATCAGCTGTGCTTTAGAAGCATAGCCCCAACCATTCCCATCCTCAAAACCAGCGAGCGAACGAATGTGCTGAAGCTTATCCCCCATCATCCTCAACCTCAGAACCAGCGAGCAAACAAATGTGCTGAAGCTGACCAGGCTAAGAGGAATACCTGGTAGGCAGAATTCCCCCCCTATTTTCCTCCCCCAAAACTAAGGTGTGTCTTATACTCCGGTGCATCTTATACTCCGAAAAATACAGTATATGTCCTCTCTTGGGCCCCACCTTTGAGCTTCCAGTTCCTGTGGCAAGGGCAGGAATCCTATTGGCTGCTGTCAGACTCCCATGGGGCTATGCAATCATAGCTGAGGTTGTCTGTATCCCAGGCTTGGTTGAATCTTGCTGGGTGATGCAATGAAGGGGCTTGGTTGTGCCATGTGATGAGCTAGATAATCCTATTACGTTCTGGAGGGTCATGTCTTTAATCCCATCACCCTGGAGCTGAAAAGGTCTTTTGTTTTGCAGATAGACTGGCCCAGTCTTTTGTCTTGTAGATAAGCTGGCACCAAATAATCTGCTGCAGGCAGGGAGCCGTGGTCTTTTGTTTCTGTTCCCTTTAAGATTTTTTTATTTCTCTTTTTGGGGAAATATTCTGCCTTTTTAATATTTCATAAAATTCTTCTAGGAGAGGGGTGGGTGCTAACTTCCTACAACTGTTTATAAGATTTGTCTTCTGGTATATCCAAAGAATCATTGTTTTCATTAATTCACAATTTAGCTTGTACAGTTCTGTCTGGAAATTTGCCAGACAGAGAGTTAACGTCATATTGAGAATTGATTTTGCTTTTGAATAAATACATCATTCTGTGCTGAAGAAAACTTTGACTGAGACATTCAGGGACTGGTCTTCACTGCATCATTACTATTTCAAGATTCATCTTATTTGCCAAGGTGCTCCTAGTATTAATGCATAGTTTGGATACTAGCTCCATATTTAAATGTTTGCATGTTGTAAACCACCCAGAGTCATTTACTTGAGATGGTCAGTGTAGAAATTAAACAAACAAACAAATAAGTCTAACTAACCATGACTTATATCAAAAATCTATATCAAAAAAGAGGGATAGAATCAAGATCATGTGAAGTGTTAATACCACTTTGTAATGCCTTGGTAAGGCCACACTTGGAATACTGCATTCAGTTTTGGTCGCCACGATGTAAAAAGGATGTTGAGACTCTAGAAAGAGTGCAGAGAAGAGCAACAAAGATGATTAGGGGACTGGAGGCTAAAACATATGAAGAACGGTTGCAGGAACTGGGTATGTCTAGTGTAATGAAAAGAAGGACCAGGAGTGACATGATAGCAGTGTTCCAATATCTCAGGGGTTGCCACAAAGAAGAGGGAGTCAAACTATTCTCCAAAGCACCTGAGGGTAGGACAAGAAGCAATGGGTGGAAACAAATCAAGGAGAGAAGTAACTTAGAACTAAGGAGAAATTTCCTGACAGTCAGAACAATTAATCAGTGGAACAGCTTGCCTCCAGAACTTGTGAATGCTCCAACACTGGAAGTTTTTAAGATGTTGGATAACCATTTGTCTGAAGTGATATAGGGTTTACTGCCTAAGCAGGGGGTTGGACTAGAAGACCTCCAAGGTCCCTTCCAACTCTGTTGTTGTTGTTGTTGTTGCTGTTGCTGTTGCTGTTGCTGTTGCTGTTGCTGTTGCTGTTGTTGTTGTTATTATTATTATTATTATTATTATTATTATTATTATTATTATTATTATTATTATTATTATTATTATTTCTAAAAACAATAGCATCTGAGCTATGCTTTGTGTTTTGACAAATCTATGAAACAAGCATCAGTTTCAAGATATTTTGTGAACCAACGTGGTCCCATCTCTTCTAAGACTGAAGCAAAGCAACCGTGTTGGTTTATTTAATTGGCTTCAGAACCCTCCTCATTTTTCCCCCCTGTGTATTGTATATTTTATCAGACAGTTCGGTGATTTGTACATTTTTGTTAAGGTTTTATATTCTACTTGGGCACAAAACAGGTGAGCCAGTTGGTCTATTGGTAAAAGCTCCAATCTAGAAACTAGGAGATTGAGAATTTTTTGTATGCTCTGGTTAGCAATGTAATGTTGCCAGAGAAGAAGCTATGCAAGATTAGATTAACAACTCTTAGTGCCTTTTTGGCAATGTTGTTACAGTGGGCTCTAGCACTTAGGTCGTTGGATATGAGTACTCCAAGGTCTTTGACAGACAAGGTCTTTGAAGACAAGGTCTTCCCGGGTCTTCTCTCTGCAATTTCCAAGATCTTCAGCATCCTTCTTCCATCTTGGCAATGAAACTGCAGCAGGTGCTGTCTAACCAATATAGCACAGAGCAGAACTAACACTTCCTATAATCTTGAAATTATGCTGGTGTTGCTGCAGCCAAAGATTTCACTGGCTGTTTTGGCAGCTGCCGGATACATAAATCTATGCCCATCCTGCTGGATATCGTATGTGATGGGGTATTTTTAAAGATCCCAACCGAAATCTGGCTTTTGTTAGAGAACTGTATTTCCTTCTAAATAGAGAGGGACAACTGGGTCATTTTCACTTTTAATCAAATTCCTATTTTATTAGCTACAAGCTTCCGTATGACTTCAGTTATTTGGGTAAAAGCAAAACAAAACCCGCATGGCAGCATGAAGACATCCTCTCCCACATTTTCCTGATATATGCCTCTGTTTATGTTCCTGTTTAACAAGCAATTTCTTTGCCATTAGTTCTGCCATAAAATATTATTCTCTATGCTGTTTATTTTTAATGGCAAACCGCATGTGCAAAATGGGAACATGACGTGAAAAATCAGGATGGGGGGAATGGGAGCTTGTAATATTTAGGAGATCCACTTTTTGTAAAATGAGTGATGGTATAATACGCCTGTTTTGACCTTTGGATCTCTTCCAGTCAAAACATGAGCCAAATATGACAACAGAGAGCGGTACAAACCATATATAATCACGCAGGATTATACACAATAAATGAATAACGGCTACATGAATTTTCTGGGTCTAGGGACACATTTTATCTCTCTCTAATGTCTGCAGGACTTCATTCCTACAAGGGGCAGGCAAAACCGGAGCAAAACCTACATTTAATGTCATTTGCATTTAATTAAAATTGAATATAATTATTTGCCAGCAGTGTTATTTCCCAATTTTCTCCTTCGGGCCTAATTCAATTTGGAAAACAGTTTGGCAGTTTCTGGGAGCTGCATGCAAAGCTTGTGGGCCGTGCATGAAATCTATGGATTTGCACCATCATGTTGCATGAAATATTGTGTACGGCAGTGGTGGGTTCCTACCAGTGCGGTCCACTCTATAGCACCGGTAGCAGCCCGCTGGTGACGTCAGAGTACCGGTGCGGTCGGTTGCCGGTGCCTGGGCACCGCCATTTTTAAAAAAATTATTTTTAAAAAACATTTTCTTCTGCGCATGCCCAGAAGCCGAGCTTCCGGCACTGCGCATGTGCTGCCTTCCTACACCACAGTGAGTCCCAGCATGGGAGGATGGCTGAGGGAGCGCATGAGACGCTGAAAGAATGGGCGGCAGGAGCTATCTCAGTTCCCCTCCCTTCAGCAGTCCGAGAAGCCACGAATGCGCGGTGATGATCCTAGGCATTTTCGCACGTTTGAGGCTTCTCGAGCTGCTGAGGGGAGGGGGAATGGGCGGCAGGACCTATCTCAATTCCCCTCCCTTCAGCAGTCCAAGAAGCCACGCCCACCTGGTCACATGGCTGACAAGCCACACCCACAAAATAAGCCACACCCACAGAGTGGTAGTAAAAAAATTAGGAACCCGCCCCTGATGTACGGTTGCTTCACATAATAGTTTTTACAAGCTGGCCTTACAATCTTTTTTTGGGGGGGGCACGTGCTTAAATATTGGCAGATGTCTTCCAACAGAAGAATACTTTTCTTTGGAGGCTTTTCTTCCTTAGTGCTTTCAAGTCAGTGTTGATTCCTGGAACTTGCTGAAGAAGACATGATAGCTGTCTTCTGGTACTTGAGGGGCAGTCAGAGGGAGGAAAGGAGTTGACTTATTCTCCAAAGCCCTTGAGGGTAGGATAGGAAACAATGAGTGGAAGCTCCTTAAGTAGAGATTCAGAATAACAGAATAACAGAGTTTGGAAGGGAGTATTCTAGTCCAACCAGGGGTGGGTTCTAACTTACCTCGCCGTCGGTTCGCTTCCTTCCGCGCCGTGTGGGTGCATGCACATTGCACGCTGCACGGCTGCACCGCACGAGCACAGTGCCGAAAACCAAGCTTCTGTGCCAGGGGAGGGTTCTTAATTTTTTTACTACCACTGTGTGGGCGTGGCTTATTTTGTGGGCATGGCTTGCCAGCCATGTGACCGGGTGGGCATGGCTTCTCGGACTGCTGAAGGGAGGGGAACTGAGATAGGTCCTGCCCCCCGTTCCCCCTCCCCTCAGCAGCTCGAGAAGCCTCGAATGTGCAAAAATGCCTGGGATCATCACCACGCGTTCGAGGCTTCTCAGACTGCTGAAGGGAGGGGAATGGAGATAGCTCCTGCCACCCGTTCTTTCAGTGTCTCACATGCTCCCTCAGCCATCCTCCCCTGCTTGGACTCACTGTGGGGTAGGAAAGCAGCGCATGCATAATGCTGGAAGCTCAACTTCTGGGCATGCGCAGAAGAAATTTAAAAAAAAAATTTAAAAAAAATTTTTTTAATGGCGGCGCCCAGGCACTGGCAACCGACCGCACCGGTACTGTGATGTCACCAGCGGGCCGCTACCGGTGCTATAGAGTGGACCGCACCGGTAGGAACCCATCACTGTTCTGTGCATGTGCAGAAGCAAAAAACAAGATGGCCAGTTAGGGGGCATGACCAACCAGCGATCGCTCCCAGTTCGGCGAGCAGGAGGAAATTCCCGCTACCAGTTCTAAAGAACCGGGAGCAACCCACCTCTGAGTCCAACCTGTTGCTCAAGCAGGAAACCCTATACAGACAAATAATTGTCCAATCTCTTCTTAAAAACCTCCAGTGTTGGAGCACCCACCGCTTCTGGAGGCAAGCCGTTCCAGTGATCAATTGTTCTAACTGTCTGAAAACAATTCAGTCCGGATCTATGAAAAAAAAATGTCCTGACAGTAAGAACAATTAATCAACGGAACAGCTTGCCTCCTGGAATTGTGGGTGCTCCATCACTGGAAGTCTTCAAGAAAATATTGGACAGCCATTTGTCCCGGATGCAATAAGGTCTCCTACCTTGGACAGGGGTGTTGGAAGGAAAATCCACCTGGTTCAGTTCCAATCCGGGAGAAAGGCACTGGAAACAAAATGGAGGCTGGAGGCTGATTGGAAAGAAAGGTTCTCTTTATTGATGAAGCAGAACCACCAACCACATGTGATTCTGGGCAGCTGACAAAATGGAGTTGAGAGTGGGTGGGCTTTTATACCTTCTTTAGGCTTTGTATTTGAGCTTCCTGTTCCTGTGCAAGAACATGTCCTTTGATGTTCTATTGGCTGTTGTCGGATTCCTATGGGGTCGTGGTTATGTAGGGGTCATGGCTGGCTCTACAGGCAACAGAGGAAATGCAAATCCCAGGTCTGAGCTAATTTGTCTGAGCTAATTTTGTCAACCTTTTATTTGTTGCTTATCTGAGTTTCTGTCTTGACCCAGTCTTTCTGAATAGGTTACCAAATCTGCATTTCTAAAAGCTGGCCTCCTCAGTTTCTGCTTGGGGCAGGGAAACGGGGGCTGGTTTCTGTCTCCCTTATTTATTTCTCCTTTAGGGGAAATGTTTTATCCTGCCTTTTAAATATTTCCTAAAATATTTCATTCTTCTAGGAGGGGAGGGCTTTCCACAGGGGGTTGAACAAGAAAACCTCCATGGTCACTTCAATGTACGCATGATACATGCCTGCACAAACTACAAATTTTCTTGACAATATTTTTGGAAATGTTAACTTAGCTTTTAATGTATGACTTCTTTGTCTCTGTGTATACACACACACACCTGTGGACGAAGAAACGACACAAAAGTATTTGGATATGGCTGCACTATAGAGCCCCTTCTGATCCATTCCCTCCCTGTTCAATTTTCTTAATAGGAGACATTTAACTGTAGATAAGATTGATTTATACTCCCAGGCTTCCTTCACTGGGTGAGAAAATGGCATTTTGCTGCGAAGAAAAAAAGCATGTTTATTCTGCTTTGAAGCTGTGGGCATGTTACCAACATTGAGAAGATGAAACTGGTTGTAACTATGATTAAAGGAGATGAAGGAGCTGGAAAGATAACAAGGATAAAAATGTGTCACAGGAGCCTGAATTTCCATTATTGGTGTCGGCCTTATTAGATAAACTGTATAGGAAACACAACCAGATAAGCTAATTGTAAACCTACATTGGCAGAATCTTGCAACTTTGAAATTCTTCCATCCTCTCTTATACAGCCCAAGAAACTAGGGAGGGTCTCTTCTGAATCTCTTGCCCCACCCGCTATTCAGCTGTGGGCTATGCTGTCTCTTATCTAACCGTTCCCTAGGCAGCATCTCTTCAGCTGGTCTCCCAAGGTTTTTCTCACATACTGTTACAATTGCTCACAGAAAACAATCAATAGTTGGAATGCTAAACTTCATTGAAGGAAGCAAGTCACAGAAAGAAAATTTATATGTTGCCTCTCTGGGAAGTTCTTGTCCCCCAGGTACAATATAAAAGACCACTCTCAAGAGAGACCTTCTGAAAGAATTCCAACAGAGGAGCGTGGAACAACTTTCCTAACCTGAATGTCTGCCAGATGGGAGAACTGGCTCCCTGGATTACCCAGGTCGACAAGACCAACAGCTGGGAATTTTGATAGCTGAAGTCCGTGTATCTTAAGGGTATCCAAATTGGAGAAGACAAATTTGACCTACATCAACATCAACAATCATCTACTACTTCAGAACTACAGGTAGTCCTTGACTTACAACTGTTCATTTAGTGACTATTGACACTGTTAGTTACAAAGGCACTGAAAAAAGTGACTTAGGACCAGTTTTCACACGACTGTTGCAGCATCCCAATGGTCACATGATCAAAATTTGGGCGCTTGGCAACTGGCACTGATTAATGACAGTTGCACTGCCTTGAGGTCATGTCATCACCATTTAGAACAGTGGTTCTCAACCTTCCTAATGCCGCGACCCTTTAATACAGTTCCTCATGTTGTGGTGACCCCCAACCATAAAATAATAAAATTGTTAGGAAACTCAGGGGTGGGTTCTAACTTACCTCGCTGCCGGTTCGCTTCCTCCTGCGCTGCGTGGCCACGCCTCGTGGGCGCATGGGCGCTTTGCGTACCCACGCATGCACAGTGCCGATTTTTTTTTGAAAAAATTGCAAAAAAAGCCAAAAACAAGATGGCGACGCATGCGCAGTGCCAGAAATTCAGCTTCTGCGCATGCTCAGAAGTTCCCATGGTACAGATTTTTTTTTGCAGTAGTCTATTTGCATGTGGGTGGACCCGCCTGGAGACGGATAGAGGAGCAGTGTCTCGGTTCCTAAGATCATCAGAAATATGTGTTTTCCAATGGTCTTAGGCGGCCCCTGTGAAAGGGTCGTTCGATCTCCAAAGGGGTCGCGACCCACAGGTTGAGAACCGCTGATTTAGAACCTTCCCAGCTGGCTTCTGACAAGCAAAGTCAATGGGGGAAGCCAGATTTGCTTAACAAGCATATGATTCACTTAACAACTGCAGTGATTCAATAAATATTCATAATACAGGTTCAAAAGGTGTTGAATTAATTCCTTATAGTAGACCAAAGACAACCTTCTGAGAAATAGAGAGAAAATCAATAGTTGAACTCAGTCTTTCAGTATAGATGAATTATGGAATGATTTCCCTATATATATTTTTTCAACAATAGAGATTGGAAAACCATTTGTCTGAAATGGAATAGGATTTCCTGCAGGGGATTGGACTAGAATACTTCCAACTCTGCTATTCTGTTCTGTTATTCTGTTAATACTGGGTCACCAGGAAGAGCCAACAGGGCCCAAATAAGAAATGTTACCACTTGACAATCAGATTTATTTCTTCAAAAGTTCAAAAGCTTCAGGAAATCGATTAGAAGATTGTTGCAGCGATGAATAAACGACGCACGGCAGGATGGAAGTTCATGGGAAGGCACTCCGATTGCTCGGGGGAGCTCCCTTTTATTGTCATACAAAAGACCTCGTGGCAGAAACTATTCCATTCATCAAGGTTTACCTTGTTACAGATTGGCTAAGAAGGCTCATGATCAGCTCATGATCAGCTCATGGACAATGCATACCTTCCTGCTACAGACAGCGTGATCCTTGCCTACGTGATCCTTGCCTAGTGATCCTAGCCTACGTGATCCTTGCCTACGTGCCAAATCTCATGCCCAGACTTCTTTGAGGAAGGGTCATTGTGTTCAATCTGCATTCCTTAAAAGTGGTTTGCCAGCAATCAAGGAATAAACATTCCCCACAGAAGATTGCAGGTTCTATTTTTTTTATCCATATCTAGGGCCAACAAACATTGCCAAAAGCATTTTTGTGTGTTTCTCTCTGTTTGTGATTCTTGATATCAATGTAAGTAGATAATGACTGTATAAGGAAGATTAGGTTTTAGCCTCAATTCTTCCAAATGCTTGTACCTCTCTAAAAACTATTCAAGGGACCTGAAAGATCCATAAGTGACCTTTCCCTTCTAGAGATGATTAATTGATTAGACTGGGCTTAATGCATTTTTTTTTAAAAAAACAATATATTTCAGACAGTTGATTTCCATTTCAGGGACATACAGTTAGAGGGAAGGATTTGATGAATGAGATGCTTTTTTCGGTCATGGTAGCTGATGGTGATATAGCCCAACCCATTATTGGGATAAACTGATCATTCTTAATTCAGTTAGATACGAATATGTCAGGTTGATTTACAAAGAGGATGGCTAAAATCCTTGTGATTTTCATGTAATTTATTTGGTAATTCATACTCACTAAAAGTCCTTTGATATATACAGGTAGTCTGTGACTTACGACCACAGTGGAACCCAAAAATTATGTTGCTAAGCGAGAGATTTGTTGAGTGAGTTTTGCCTCGTTTTATGCCCTTTCTTGCCACAGTGGTTAAGTGAATCACTGCAGTTGTTAAGTTAGTAACCGGGTTGTTAAGCGAATCTGCCTTCCTCATGGACTTTCTTTGTCAGACGGTCCCAAAAGTTCACATGATCACATGATTTTTGTGTCAAAAAAAAATTGGGCAAAGATACACAGGTGGCTAGAAAAGATGATAGGCAACAGAGGTGGTATTCAGCCGGTTTGAACCGGTTCGGGCGAATCAGTAGCAGCAACTGTGGGTGGGCCCTCCCATCTGCCCACCCATCTGCCCACCCACCCAGATGTAATGCCGTCCTATTTAGCCACATTTTGGAGGCTGAGCGCATGCGTAGAAGGTGCGTATGTGAGCACAGCACATGCGCAGAAGGCTGAGTGCATGCGCGGAAGGTGCATGTGCACTCAGCGAGCATGTGGAAGGCCACGCGCATGCGTGGAAGCCTCCTGCGGGTGAAGCAAGCGTGCGTGCGGGGGGCGAACCAGTGGCAAGAATATGTGAAACCCGCCGCTGATAGGGAAACATATAGATTTTAAACCTGAACTGTTTTCATTAGTTATAATATCAGAACAAATTAATAAGTAAAGTGTGTATTTAATATTACATGTCTTAACAGCAGCGGAGATTATATTCGCACAATACTGGAAAAATGAAGATTTGCTGCTAAATGAAGAGATAGTCAGGAAGATACTAGATTGTGCAGAAATGGTTAGATTGACATTGAAAATTAAACAGAAAGAAGATGTAGAATATTTTCAAACATGGAATTGTTTTTACCAAGGGGTGGAAAAAAGGGGTGGAGATTAAGAATGTAAATTTGTATTGTTAAGCAAATTAAATATGACAATACAGACAACACAATGTTTATTAAGCACTAAGAAATGTATTTAATGGAAAATCAATTTTAAAAATAATTTTAAAAATTGATCACCTGACCTCGGTATATTGCAATCGTCATAACAATGAGTCAGTTGCCAAGTGTCTGAATTTCGATCTTCTGCCCATGGGGATGCTGCAACAGTCGTAAATATGAAAAATGGCCATAAGTCACATTTCTCAGCGTCATTGCAACTTCGAACGGCCATTAAACAAACTGCTGAAAATCAAGGACTACCTATACAATACATGTCCCATTTTCACATCTAGTCCTCAGTAAATTAAAACTGTTATTTGCTTTAGTGAGAGGGAGAGTGAAGAAAAAGGCATGTATTTCTAAGCTTGTTATTCTCTTCTATTTTGCCCCCTCTTTAAATCCACAGAATTAATATATTTAGCCCTGCACATACCTAGAAGGATTTTACCTGAATGACAAGCATTCATCAGGACTTCGTCAGCTGGAGGGTCGTATTGAGTAGGGCAGTGATGGCGAACCTATGGCACGGGTGCCACAGGTGGCACGCGGAGCCATATCTGCCGGCACACGAGCCATTGCCTAGCTCAGCTCCAGCGCGCATGTGCGTGCCGGCCAGCTGATTTTTGGCTCGCACGGAGTCTCTGGGAGGGCGTTTTTGGCTTCCGGAGGGCCTCCGGGGGGACTGGGAAGGGTGTTTTTGCCCTCCCTAGGCTCCAGGGAAGCCTCTGGAGCCTGGGGAGGATGAAAAATGGGCCTACCTGGCCCACCAGAAGTTGGGAAACAGGCCATTTCCGGCCTCCAGAGGCCCTCCGGGGGAGTGGGGGAGGCCGTTTTCGCCCTCCCCAGGCATTGAATTATGGGTGTGGGCACTCGCACATGCGCGATAGCACACGCGCATGCACTTTCGGCACCCGAGGGAAAAAAGGTTCGCCATCACTGGAGTAGGGTGTTCAAACATGCATTTCTGATCCCTGCACGAGTCAATATTTTTATTTATTTTAATTTATCAAAATGTTCTATAGAATCCATCACATCTGGGTGCCTCTGGGCAGTTTGCAGGTAATTAATTAATGAATGGCATGGAAGAGGTAGACAGAAGTCTTATCAAATTTGCTTAGAATGGAAAACAGGAAGAGATTGCTAATACCCTAAAAAGCTTGTGTATGTGTATGTTGGGAGATTGTGTACAGGTAATCCTCAACTTTCCTCAACAGTTCGCTTAGTGAACGTTCAAAGTTACAAAGTGACTTACGCCCGTTTTTCACACTTACGACCGTTGCAGCATCCCCATGGTCACGTGATCAAAATTCGGAATGCTTGGCGACTGACTCATATTTATGACAGTTGCAATGTCCCAGGGTCATGTGATCCCCTTTTGCGACCTTCTGACAAGCGAAGTCAATGGGGAATCCAGATTCACTTAACGACCGCGTTACTAATTTAGGAACCGCAAGTGATTCACTTAACAAATGTGGCAAGAAAAGTCATAAATTGGGGCAAAACTCACCTAAACAAATTTCTCACTTAGCAACATGCATTTTGGGTTCGATTGTGGTCCTATGTTGAAGACTACCTGGATTACGTTTAAACTGTAAAGGGAATTTTAAATATATTAAAAGTGATTTGGAATTCTTTGGGATCAAAATAGCAATAGCAATAGCACTTAGACTTATATACCGCTTCATAGTGCTTTACAGCCCTCTCTAAGCGGTTTACAGAGTTCAGCATATTGCCCCCAACAATCTGGGTCCTCATTTTACCCACCTCGGAAGGATGGAAGGCTGAGTCAACCTTGAGCCTGGTGAGATTTGAACAGCTGAACTGCTGAACTAGCAATTAGCTGAAGGTTGCAGTGCTGCTTTTAACCACTGCACCACCTCGGCTCTTAAAATACTCTATTGGGTTGTTCTAAAACAGGGGTTTCAAACTCAACAGTCCGACCCATGGGGTGCTTAGATCTGGCCCACAGGGCCATCCCGGAAATAGCACTGACCCGGCCCGCGGTGCCTTTTTGTGCCTTTTGTGCGTGGCCCTCCTGGGCTTCATTTTCGCTGGCAGAGGGCTGTAGGAAGATCCCCGCAACTCCACCGCGGCCCTCTTGACATGAGTGACATCAAGCTGGCCACGCCCACCCAGGCTACGGCCACCCAGGCCAAGTGCATCCGCCCCCCCCCGAGGTCAAACACAACCCTGATGCGGCCCTCAATGAAATCAAGTTTGACACCCCTGTTCTAGAAGTCTGAACTGACTCTGTTGCTACCTGTCCTACTTAACCCATTTTTTAAATTATTATTATTCAGGCATTGTTTGAATGTTAAAACAAATGTACCCTTCAGATCATTTGGCATGTAGGAACAAACCTTTATTTAGATCCTTTCTGTCCAATACAGGATCATTTGAGATCATTGCTAAAATTAGCCAGCCACATGCATCTGCTTGCTGGAAAAAAAAATCAGGCTTAGACCAGAGTTGTTGTGATCAAAACACATTCCTGCGTGCCCAGCATACCATCATTTCTGCATGAGGTGACATTCCACATGGGTCTTTCTAAAATAATTCTAAAGACCATTGCTCCGGGTTTTAGAACATAGAATCGTAGGGTTGGAAGGGACCTCTGAGGTCTTCTAGTCCAACCCCCTGCTCAAAGCCGGAAACCAAGGCACCAGGAAGTCAGACGAGGAATAATGGATGGAAACTGACCAAGGAGAGATTCAACCTGGAAATAAGGAGAAACTTTCTGACAGTGAGAGCGATCAACCAGTGGAACAGCTTGCCTTCAGAAGTTGTGAGAGCGCCAACAATTGAGACTTTCAAGAGGAAATTGGACTGCCATTTGTCGGAAATGGTGTAGGGATTGAGTGGGGGGTTGGACTAGATGACCTACAAGGTCCCTTCCAACTCTGTTACTCTGCTATCTTACCTTATACCACTCCCTCCGTTCCTTCATTGGATGTTGACGTCTTCCCCCTGGCATTCATAGCAGAGGCCAGGAAACAGAATTCCGGTTGCAGAGAAATTATTTAAATGGAAGGAATACAAACAGTATCAAGTTGCTTCTCCTTTGGAAGGGAAGCTTCACCTTTCCTAGCCCACCTGGTTGCACCCCACCTGGTTGCACTGGGGTGGGGGTCAAGCTTCCAGGAAGAGGGGGAGAGATAGCATCTGAAGATCGGACATGAAGCCATGGGTGGAAGCTCACCAGAGGGATGTTGAACCTGGAAATAAGGAGGAATTTCCTGACAGTGAGAATGGTTAATGGAACAGCTTGCCTCATGGAGTTGTGGGTCCGCCATCATCAGAGGTTTTCAAGAAAAGATTAACCAGGATTGGACCACAAGATTGAAAAGATTGGACTAGGTTTTCAAGAAAAGATGGTCCAGGATGGTATTCTTGAGCAGTGGGTTGGACTAGAAGACCTCCAAGGTCCATTCCAGCGCCCCTGATTCTATGATTTCCTCATCATACTTCAGTTTTCACCTACCTACTTAGAAAAGGTTTTCCCAGTTGCAATGCATGGCTGTGAAAGTTGGACCATAAGGAAGGCTGAGCGCCAAAGAATGGAGGCCTTTGAACTGTTGTGCTGGAGAAGACTCCTGCGAGTCCCTTGGATTGCAAGGTGATCAAACCGGTCAGTCCTAGAGGAGATCGACCCTGACTGCTCTTTAGAAGGCCAGATTCTGAAGATGAAACTCAAATACTTTGGCCACCAAATGAGAAGGAAGGACTCACTGGAGAAGAGCCTAATGCTGGGAACAATTGAGGGCAAAAGAAGAAGGGGACGACAAGAGAATGAGGTGGCTGGATGGAGTCACTGAAGCAGTCAGCGTGAGCTTCAATGGACTCCAGGGGATGGTAGAGGACAGGAAGGCCTGGAGGAACGTTGTCCATGGGGTCGCGATGGGTCGGACACAACTTCGCAACTAACAACAACAACTTAGAAAAGTAGCAAGGACAAAGGCAGATGACACACAGGTTAGAGTGCAGATCGACAATGAGAGCATTGAAAGAGTAAAGTTATTCATCTTCCTAGGCTGTAAAATTGTCCAAAGTGGTGAGTGCAGCCATGGGATCAGAAGGTGTTACGTACTGACGTACAGAGCACGGATTTGCATGGCCGCCGCTGATTGGCTAATCTAGCGGTGGGAGAAATGAACTACTGTCAGTGGCCAGCAGGCTACAGGGAAGCCTTTAAAAGCGGCTTCCCTGCAGCCTGTCGGCAGTTTGTATTGCCTTTAGCTTAGGAGAAATAAAGGTGCTGAACTATTCCTGAGTCTCGCTCGTTCTTTCCCGCGTGAATCTAACAGAAGGCATATAGCACGTGGAAGAACTTCAATATCTGGCATGAATAAAGTCTGGAAGAGTAAAGACATCAGCCTCACAACCAGATGTAGATTAGTTAACACAATAATTTTCCAATTGTTACTGTGAACTCTGAAAAAGGCAGATAGGAGAAGGGTGGGAGCCTTTGGTGATACTGGAGGCATCTATTACGCATCCCTTTGTGCAAAAACCACAGAGAAATCCTTGACCGAACCATGCCAAAAAATATCACTTGAAGCCAAGATCTCCAAACAGTAGCTGTCATCCTTTGGTCATGGCATGAGAGCTGACACACTCGAAAAATGCATCATGCGATCAGCGGGAAAAAGAGAAGGGGCTATCCTTAGCACCCACTGTTCTGCCCCAGCTAAGAACGTAGCACAACACACAGTTTGTACAAACTTATTTAATCAAATAACCACTACTAATAACTGTCTTAGCAGTGGATATGCACACACCAATCTAAAAGCAGTCTTTTCTTGCAAGCAACCAGCTGCTAATTATTTGTCATTAATAGCTGGTATCAGTTCAAAAAGTCTTAAAGCAAAGAAGAGCAATTAGGTCTTGATATCTTACGAAGCTTCAGAGAGTTGGCAAAATGTGATCCCCTTTTGTGACCTTCCGACAAGCAAAGTCAATGGGGAAACCAGATTCCCTCCACAACCGTGTTACTAATTTTAACAAGCGCAGCGATTCGCTTAACAACGAAAAGTCTTAAAATGGGGCAAGACTCACTTAAGAAACGTCTCCCTTAGCAACATAAATTTTGGGCTCAATTGTGGTTGTAAGTCGAGGACTACCTGCAGCGGAAGGAAAAGTATCTGATAAAATAAGAATGCATGTATCTTGATGGCATTTATCCATCCATCTGGATTGAGACCAGGAATGGAAAACGTGGTGAAACCATTAACATTTTAGCACATCCTGCATGCTGCGTGGGAGGAGCTGAATTTTCCTCCAACCCCTCCACTGTCTTGTTTCTTTTGCTAGAATGCTATTGAAAAATAATGAAAAACACTGTAAAACTGCGATATTTGTAATTATGTGCAATAACATCTGTTTATTGCCACTTGCACAACTGATTTAATTATTACTAAAAAAAAAACCCCATCTCTCTTTCTCATTTGGTGTTACATGATTCATAATTAATTGCTGTCACAGCAGAAAGGATATGTCTAACCTTATTTTGAAAATTTACAAAAGACTTACCGGTATTTAAATGACTTCCTCCCCATCCCCCCCCCTTTTTTTCTTTTTAATGCTAAATTTCAAAGCTTCTCACTTTGAGGACCTAAATACCTGTTAAATGCGGCAGATGATGGAAGTGCAATCTTTGTGATAGTCTGCAAAGCGGCATTTAAAAGGAAATAAATTGGTTATTTTATTAAGAAATTTAGTGGAGGGCTACCAGATTAGGACTGGAAGAAGCAAATGACCAGTAGATGGCACCAGTGAGTTAGAGTTTTTCTATATCTCTTTGCTGCACTCTAATGGATGTCTGAATATTTGCATCCCAGGTCTGGTCACCCATATTTATAGCAATAGCAATAGCACTTAGACTTATATACCGCTTCATAGTGCTTTACAGCCCTCTCTAAGCGGTTTACAGAGTTCAGCATATTGCCCCCAACAATCTGGGTCCTCATTTTACCGACCTCGGAAGGATGGAAGGCTGAGTCAACCTTGAACCGATGAGATTTGAACAGCTGAACTGCTGAACTAGCAGTCAGCTGGAGTAGCCTGCAGTAGCTGCATTTAACCACTGCGCCACCTTTATCTATCTATCTATCTATCTATCTATCTATCTATCTATCTATCTATCTATCTATCTATCTATCTATCTATCTATCTATCTATCTATCTATCTATCTATTTAAAGAATGTATATTGCCACCCACTCATTCTCAGTGACTCTGGGTGGCTTGCTATATATTAAAAAACCTAATATAGGCACAATAAAAAAATACCCACCCTCCTTGATTTTGTAATAACAATAATTACCATAAAATATTTTATTTAATGAAAAAAAATTACAATAAAAAAATGCCCCCCTTGATCTTGATTTTATCCCTCTATTAATGCAGCCTAGGACTGCATTGGCTTTTTTGGCAGCTACAGCACACTGTTGGCTCATATTTACATTATTGTCCATTAGGACTCCAAGACCCCTCTCCCATTTATTGATATTGAGTAAGGTACCACCTATTCTATACTTGTGCATTTAGTTTTTCTTGCTTACATTTTGAAGCCACAGAGTCCTAGAAAGAGGAAGTGGAATTAGCACTTAATAACTAATTAAATAACTTTCAAGCACTTAAAAATATTTTTTTCTTTAAAAAAAATTAAAAAAAAGAAGAAAATATTTTTTCTCACCCTCAACTTGTCAATAATAATAATAATAATAATAATAATAATAATAATAATAATAATAATAATAATAATAATAATAATAATAATAATAATAATAATAATAATAATAATAATAATAATAATAATAATAATAATAATAATATGCATTAAAAATTAAGATATCCAAACAGAATTACTTTGAACATGCCAATAAACCAGGTAGATGGCTGGCTTATAAATTAAGAAAAGAAAAGGGAAAAAAAACAATACAACAATTAGAGGATTCGCTAGGGAGACTACAGTTTGCAATAGAGGAAAAAAAAGAAATAGCAAGAGAATATTATAGGGAGCTATATAGTAAAGATAACATACAACTCCAAAACATACAGGACTATCTAAAAAAACTCCAATATAGTGCAATTACCAGAGGCCATTAAAGATAGGATGGATGAAGAAATAACACTGACTGAGTTAGAAAAAGCAATTAAGAATCAAAAAAATAATAAAACCCCAGGACCCGATGGTATTCCAGCAGAATATTATAAAGAACTACAAACGATCTTGAAAAATATACAATTAATTACGTACAATGAAGTTTTAACTAAAGGAGCAATTCCAGACTCATGGACAGAGGCATTGATAACAATAATCACTTAAAAATATTTTTTTCTTTAAAAAAAATTAAAAAAAGAAGAAAATATTTTTTCTCACCCTCAACTTGTCAATAATAATAATAATAATAATAATAATAATAATAATAATAACAACAACAACAACAACAACAACAACAACAACAAGTGCTCCCTCCTTCTTGTTCTATCAAGCAATTTTTGATTCCTAAAGGACAAGTCAATTTGCTCCCAGTTTCCCCAGCTTCAGATGCAATTGGTGGGATGGGGGGGGGAGACATTCTGAAGCCACGTATCTCTTCCTCTGCTGAAATTATCGCTAGAGATGTCACGGTGGGCATTTAACTGCCAATATTGTCACACAGAAAGTCTGTCTTGATTGTGGCCCGTCATCTCCAATCAAGATCTCGCCTGTTGAACAACGCAATCATTGCTGGTCAATGTTCAATCCTCTAGTTTTGTTCCCATAGCATGACACAAATTGACTTGATCGGCCTTGTCTTTGCTGGGCGTGAGCTGTTTGGGGTTGCTGGCTGAAGGATACAAACAGAAGGAAAAGAAGACACAAGTTGGTTTCCAACTGTACAATTCATGAAGCCCTTCTCGCTGATGGCAACATCAGTATAGGAATCTAGTCATTTCCTATAAGCTTCTCACTTTTTCTCGGCTCTATCCCTTTGCCATGTTTCCGAATAAATTCTATCTCAGCCAGTTTTTTTTCTTCTTGGCTGTAAAGCAGTGTGCATCTTCTGGATTAGAGCCAGACGCATAAAATAGAGGCAGTCCTCGACTCTAAACTACAACTAAAGCCCAAAATTTATGTTACTAACTGAGACCTTTCTCAGGTGAGTTTTGCCCTATTTTACGACCTTTCCTGCCACAGGTGTGCAACTGAATCACTGCAGTTAGTAACCCGGTCGTTAAGTGAATCTAGCTTCCCCCATTGACTTTGCTTGTCAGAAAGTCGCAAAAAGGGATCACGTAACCCCAGGCACTGCAACCGTCATAAATATGAGTCGGGTTGCCAAGCGTCTGAATTTTGATCACGTGACCATAGGGATTCTGCAATGATCATAAGTGTGAAAAATGGACATCAGTCACTTTTTCCAGTGCCGTAGTAACTTCGAACGGTCACTAAATGAACAGTTATAAATCAAGGACTATCAGTAGTTGCACTTAGCATCCTTTGAAATTAACGGAACTTGCTGTCTTGTCCTGTTGATTGCAGTGGGATTAGGCAGGCAGACTAACTGGCTCGGTTTACACATGCTTAATTTGGTTATAGCAAGTTAAGCATTTAGATTTATATACCACTTTACAGTGCTTTACAGCCCTCTCTAAGCAGTTTACAGAGTCAGCATATTGCTCCCAACAGTCTGGGTCCTCACTTTACTGACCTTGGAAGGATGGAAGGCTAATTCAACCTTGAGCCGGTCAGGATTGAACTGCTGGCAGCTGGCAGAATTTGCCTGCAATGCTACATTCTAACCACTTGGGCCACCAGGTTACTCTGACCCTGGTTCTTGGATTAACCTCTTTTTTGGGTTTGCAGGCTGAATTCAATCACAGTGTAAGCAAACGGGATAGGTTCACCATTCAGCCACAACAAGCCAACGTAGGTCAAAACTCACCAGTTTTATGAAGTGATGTCAATGCAACTATGAGGACTTTTGCTCACCCGGTTAAGTATTTATGTAAATCCAGCAAGTGAATCTAGATTTTTTTTCCAGGATTCTGTTTGTAGTTGAAAGTAATCTGTTGCCCTGTGCGCTTTGATGATATTCTGAGCACTCGCTATTGGATAGAATTGAGAATTCTGTTTTTTTTTAATGTTTAGTTTCTGACCCCTTTTAAATATTCAGACATCCTCATTACTCCGAGCAGATCGTGCCCCTTATAGTTTTTTCTCCATCTTTTCCTGTCCATTGACGCACTTAGATTTAAGAGGAGGAAAACAAGGAAAAAAGTATTCTGAATCAAATGGTGTAGTAATATATTATTTAATAAAATGCCAGTGTACCAGAATACTTTTTACAACCATGTATATTTTTTACAACCATGTATACTTTTTACAACCATGTACACTTTTTACAAACTTCAAACTTGACAGCTTTAAGACTAGTGGGCTTCAGCTCCCAGAATTCCTCCTCCAGTCATGCTAGCTCAGGAATGGGAGTTGAAGTCCACAAGTCTTAAACTTGCCAAGTTTGAAGACCCTTGCATCCCTAACCCCTAACCCAGGGGTCTTCAAACTTGACAGCTTTAAGACTAGTGGACTTCAACTACCAGAATTCCTCCTCCAGTCATGCTAGATGGGGTAATTAGAAGGCAAAAACGCCCCAGTTTTTGCAAAAAACTGCCTGTTTTTCGCTTTTTTTTTTTTTTTTTTGCAAAAACAGGGCATGCAGAGGGTTTGGGAAGCCTGCAGAGCACTCCTAGGGGGTGGGGGAAGGCAAAAACGCCCCCATTTTTGCAAGAAACGGCCCCTTTTTCACTCATTTGTTTGCAAAAACAGGGCATGCAGAGGGTTTGGGAAGCCTGCAGAGCACTCCTAGGGGGTGGAGGAAGGCAAAAATGCCCCCATTTTTGCAAAAAAATGGCTCATTTTTTGCAAAAAAAGGGGTGCGGGGGCGGGGCTTCAGGAGGCCAAAAAAAATATTGCTGTATTCGGTGTATAAGACGCACTGACATTTCCACCTTCTTTTGGGGGGCAAAAAGGTGCGTCTTATACTCTGAAAAATACGGTACTTACAACTCTTGCAGCATCCCCACGTGATCAGAATTTGGTTGCTTGGCAATCAGCACATATTTATGACAATTGCAGCATCCCAGGGTCACGTGATTAACGTTTGCAACCTTCCCAGCTGGCTTCCCACTAGTAAAATCAATGGGAGAAGCTGGATTCGCTTAATGACCATGCGATTCACTTAACAACCGCTTTGATTTGCCTAACAACTGCAGCAAAAACAAAAATCATAAAATCAAACATAACTCATTTAATAACCACCTTGTTTAGCAACAGAAATTCTGGTCTCACTTATGATCGTAAGTCCAGGATCATCTATAGCTGATTGAGGTGACTAATGTAGCCTTGACAATTGTTGCCACCGCATTTCACTTGCAGAATTATGGGGAAAAAAAATCACATGATATTTAAGAAATCTTTCTTGCAATTCCTCCCGGGGAACTACACCTTGAATATACCTTTATACTAAATCCATTAGGATTAATTTTATATAATGCATTCATAGCACTCATCTTCTTCTTTAATGTAATTACCTTGCTACTGAATACATGTTGATATCTGTTAATATTTTTTAAAGGGGGAAAAAACCCCTGCAAAAAAAGAGTGAGTAACTTGGTTTTTCATACTGCTGTTGTTTGAAAAACCCAAATTTCATTAGCCACACCAAAAGGTAAAAATGAAAATGATATTCTGTGGAGACCAATTTTGCTGGGATGCTAAAGAAGATGAAATGACTATGTTAGAACGAATTGAACAAAGCCATTGTTCAATTCATTCTAACATAGTTAGAATGTTTAATGAACAGCATTCATTAAATTTTAAGGGTAGAAAAAATAATAATGAATAAACGAAGAAGGAACAAGGAAGATATTTTCTGATCTACTGCATTCTGCAATTGTCTTTGGAGTATTAAGGAGAGCAAATTCACTTCCCAAAATAATTTTTTTTCACATTTCCCAGTCTTGAATGTAAGAGGCGACAATGAGCTAATATAGGATACGGATATAAAAATTATTTCTGACACTAGCTGGAGATGCTATCTGTATCCATAGTACAGGTAGTCCTTGATTTAACAACCATTCATTTATGACTGTTCCAAGTTACCACAACACTGAAAAAAGTGACTTACGACCGTTTTTCACATTTACGACTGTTTGCAGCATCCCCGTGGTCACGTGATCAAAATCCAAACGCTTGACAACTGGCTCACATTTATGACAGTTGCAGTCTCCAAGGGTCATGTGAGCAGTGGTTAAAATGCAGCACTGCAGTTCAGCAGTTCAGCTGTTCAAATCTCACCGGCTCAAGGTTGACTCAGCCTTCCATCCTTCTGAGATCGGTAAAATGAGGACCCAGATTGTTGGGGGCAATATGCTGAACTCTGTAAACCGCTTAGAGAGGACTGTAAAGCACTATGAAGCGGTATATAAGTCTAAGTGCTATTGCTATTGCTATCACCTTTTGCGACCTTCTGACAAGCAAAGTCAATGGGGAAGCCGGATTCACTTAACAACCGTGTTATTAACTTAACAACTGGCCAACGATAAAGCCAAAACGGTGGCCTCGTTTAGGCAGTTTAAGGTGTGATCTGGACCCGAAATAATTTTTTTTTAAAAAAAGGTTATCCTATTTTAGCAGGGGGTTGGACTAGAAGACCTCCAAGGTCCCTCCCAACTCTGTTATTCTGTTATTCTCTAATCCCAGATCAATCAATCAGTGGAATGGCTTGTCTGTAGAAATTATGGGTGCTCCACCACTGCAGGTCTTCATGAAGAGACTGGACAGCCTTTTGTCTGGAATAGTATATGGCTCTCCTGTTTGAGCAGGGGGTTGGACTAGAAGACCTTCAAGGTCCCTTCCAACTCTGTTATTCTGTTATTCTCCTTCTCTTGTGACCCTGAGAAAGCCCGGCTGATGCCTTAGTCGCATGTAATGAGTGGTTTTGATCGAACTTTTCCTTCCCAAGGATTAGGGTTAGGGCCTCACTTAATACAAACATATTTTCTTTACCTAGTTTGGAAGCCATCGATGGGGTGGGCACTGCCAACTCCCTTTTTGATATGCAAGCAGGAGTGTTCCAAGGAAAGTGAGATGTGTGCCTCTTTGCTTGCCAGCAGAAGACAAATATAGCCTTTCAACTCCAGCTCTTTTATTGGAGCATTCTGGGTTTTGGCTTGAATCATTTACAGCCTGAATACTTGAGCTGAACTGAAAAATAGAGCACAGGAAGAAGAAAACTCTCTAGGTCGGGAAGATCATGTTTTTTTCTTTTCTTTTCTGTTTATTTGCAGAAGTAGACACAGTCTTTCTTCTGGAATCACAAAGATGGTTTGAGGGTTTTCCTCATAAAATGGCTCCCCGAATTGTTTTGCCTCTTTATAAAATGGCGGCCATTGCAAACACGACCAGTCATATTTACCGGAAGCTATTTTTTCCCCCATCTGGATCCATCCCAGAATGATTTCTGTGGGATCTAAAGGCCCAGTTGAAAGTAAAAGCCAGTGCTTTATTTGCATCAGGTCAGCTTCCCTTCTAATGTAGTTCTTAAAATCATTTTTTGTTTGTTTTTAGAAAACTCAAGAGAGTCAGAGAACCTAGTGAGGAAGTTACATTATTATGGGCTGAAAGGAAGAGAAGTCTTCTGGATTACGCTGGTTTTCATAGGCACCATATTGCCTATTTCTAGTTTAAATGAATTCCAGTGCCTGCCCAATAACAGTAGGATAGTAGTAGGGAAAGGTGGTTAGCAAATATAAAGAGCAAACAACGAGGAAGCAAGCATGCCCATCTTTTTAGGGAACAATTTTCTATCAGCTTTCTTACCAGCTCTCTATCACCTCTCTCTCTCTCTCTCTCTCTCTCTCTCTCTCTCTCTCTCTCTCTCTCTCTCTCTCTCTTTCTCCCCTCCCCCCTCCATCCCCCCTCCCTCCCTCTCTCTCTTATATCTATCTATCTATCTACCTATCCATCCATCCATCCATCCATCTCTATCTATCTCCATCTCTGTTCTGTTTCTGTCTCTGTCTCTGTCTATCTGTCTATCTGTCTATCTGTCTATCTATCTATCTATCTATCTATCTATCTATCTATCTATCTATCTATCTCTATCTCTCTATTATATCTATCATCTATCTATATCTATCATCTATGTAGCTTACCTATATCTTCATCTCCATCACTCTCTCTCTCTTTATTTATTATCTATCTATCTATCTATCTATCTATCTATCTATCTATCTATCTATCTATCTATCTATCTATCTATCTATCTATCTATCTTTCTATCTATCTATCTATCTATCTATCTATCTATCTATCTATCTATCTATCTATCTATCTATCTATCTATCTATCTATCTATCTATCGTGACTGGCCCAAAAGTCACCCAGCCTAAGGTGGGGCTAGAACTCCCAGTCTCCCAGTCCTATGAATATGGCTGTTTAACCAACACAACATACTGCCTCTAGATGACCATTCAAAGGTCCTGAATTTAGGGAGTCTCTTTGCATGCATCTATTGGTCCTGCAAGCTTTCACGGCCCAAAAACAGTTGGCCTGATTTATATTACAGCAATTATTTTGAATGCAGATTTGATTAGCTATGCTTGATTAGAATTAGAGCAAGATGGTTGAGACCGAAATCTGAAATAGTTAAAGAGCTTGGGGAAAGTTAGAGGAATCTCTGAAAATAGAATCGCCTTCAAACTGCGCAGAAATAGCTTATGAAATCAGCAAGATAAATCTCTCACTTTCTCTTTTCTCTCTCTTCCAAATGTAGAAAATGATTAGCATGCTTAAAAACCAGATTGGCGCAGACAAACGCTGCATTATTCTTACCCATCTTCATTTACTTTAATAAAGGAGAATTTGCTTTAAAAATCTTTCAATGAAATGTGAATCTCAGCATATTCACACAAGGGCAGCGTTATGTTGGGGGTTTTGTTTGTTTTTTTGCAAGCAAATAGCCTATTTAGTATCTCCTTCCTTTTATTGAACCATTATTTCCCCAGCAACTTTCAGCCTTGTTGACATCCCATTTTTCTATTCAACCCCAAAGGAAATCCTAAGGAAAGAAATCCCTACCGTGTTTCCCGAAAATAAGACCCTGTCTTACATTTTTTTGAACCCTGAAATAAGCGCTGGGCCTTATTGCCATGCACTCAAAAGTCCGATTGGGCTTATTATCAGGGGATGTCTTATTCTGGGGAAAACAGGGTAGTGAGACCACATCTGGAATACTGCATCCAGTTTTGGTCACTACATTATAAAAAAAAAGGTTGAGACTTTGGAAAAAGTGAGAAGAAGAGTAACAAAGATGATTAGGGACCTGGAGACTAAAACATATGATGAACTATTGCAGGAATTGAGTATGGCTAAGTCTAATGAAAAGAAAGACTAGGGGTGACATGATAGCAGTGTTCCAATATTTGTGGGGCTGCCACAAAGAAGAGGGGGTCAGCCTATTCTCTTAAGCACCTGAAGGCAGAACAAGAAGCAATGAATGGAAACCTATCAAGGAGAGAACCATCCTAGAAATAAGGAGAATTTTCCTGAAAGCAAGAACAATTAATCAGTGGAACAACTTGTCTCCAGAAGTTGTGGATGCTCCAGCACCGGAAGGTTTTAAGAAAAGATTGGACAACCATTTGTCTGAAATGGTATAAGGTTTCCTGCCTGAGCTGGGGGTTGGACTAGAAGACCTCCAAGATCCCTTCCAACTCTGTTATTCTGTAAAATACATGCTAGATGTCAATTGCCTAAATTTTGATCACACAATTGTGGGGATACTGAGACAGTCGTAAGCATAGGGACCAGTTATAAGTCACTTTTTTTTTTGGTGCTGTTCAAAAACTTCAAGAGGTTACTAAAGGAATGGTTGTAAATCAAGGGCTACCTAAAATCTGTCATCTGACAACAATGCCCACAGTCATACTGTCCTGCCCTTCTGTGCTCTAAACTAAAAAACACCAGTCAGAGAATTTCAAGAGAAGATATTCTCAAGCAAGGTACGAATATGATAAATAAATCAGAAGCCCTTTTGAACAGGGAGAAAAGAAATCTGAAAACTGGCTAGGAAAATATCAGCTTTCTGTAGAATAGAGGGAAGAAAATACACAGCCAATGTGCCCTGAATTCTAATTCTAATTCTAATTCTAATTCTAATTCTCCTTCTCCTCCTCCTCCTCCTCCTCCTCCTCCTCCTCCTCCTCCTCCTCCTCCTCCTCCTCCTCCTCCTCCTCCTCCTCCTCCTCTTCCTCCTTCTCCTTCTCCTTCTCCCTCTCCTTCTAAAATGTATCACAACTATCATTGACTGGCACTCTGATGGTTGATATGGGTTGCATCCTAGGTATCAACCAAGTATCTTCTTCAAATGTATGATGTTCCGAGTAGCGCAGGTTTTTTGCAGTTCCGCTGGTGTTATTGTAGGAAGCTGCAATTTCTTGATGTATTTTGTAAAATTCTTGAACATGGTACCAAGTGCCCCGATGACAATGGGTATCACTGTTACATGTGTCATCCATAATCGCATAGATTTGATGGCCAGGTCGCGATATTTGATGATGATGAAGATGATGATGATGATGATGATAGAATAGAATAGAATAGAATAGAATTCTTTATTGGCCAAGTGTGATTGGACACACAAGGAATTTGTCTTTGGTGCATATGCTCTCAGTGTACATAAAAGAAAAGATACATTTGTCAAGAATGGTTGTCATAGGGTTCAAGTAAGCAATCAGGAAACAATCAATATGAAAATAATCGTAAGGATACAAGCAACAAGTTACAGTCATACAGTCATAAGTGGGAGGAGATGGGTGATAGGAACGATGAGAAAAACTAATAGTAATAGTAATGCAGCCTAGTGAATAGTTTGACAGTAGTGAGGGAATTATTTGTTTAGCAGAGTGATGGCGTTCGGGAAAAAACTGTTCTTGTGTCTAGTTGTCTTGGTGTGCAGTGCTCTATAGCGACGTTTTGAGGGTAGGAGATGAAACAATTTATGTCCAGGATGCGAGGGGTCAGTAAATATTTTCACGGCCCTCTTTTTGACTCGTGCAGTATACAGGTCCTCAATGGAAGGCAGGTTGGCAGTAATTGTTTTTTCTGCAGTTCTGATTATCCTCTGAAGTCTGTGTCTGTCTTGTTGGGTTGCAGAACCAAACCAGACAGTTATAGAGATGCAGATGACAGACTCAATGATTCCTCTGTAGAACTGTATCAGCAGCGCCTTGGGAAGTTTGAGCTTCCTGAGTTGGCGCAGAAAGAACATTCTTTGTTGTGCTTTTTTGATGATGTTTTCGATGTTAGATGACCATTTTAGGTCTTGAGATATGATGGAACCTAGAAATTTGAAGGTCTCTGCTGTTGATACTGTGTTGTCTAGTATTGTAAGAGGTGGTAGGATGGGAGGGTTTCTCCTAAAGTCTACCACTATTTCTACGGTTTTGAATGTGTTCAGTTCCAGATTGTTCCGGTCGCACCATGAGACTAGTTGTTCAACCTCCCGTCTGTATGCGGTTTCATCGTTGTCTCGAATGAGGCCAATCACTGTTGTATCATCTGCAAACTTCAGTAGTTTAACAGATGAATCGTTTGAGATGCAGTCATTGGTATATAGAGAGAAGAGAAGTGGTGAGAGTACACAGCCTTGGGGGGCCCCTGTGCTAATTGTACAGGTATCTGATGTGATTTTGCCTAGCTTCACCTGCTGCTTCCTTTCTGTTAGGAAGCTTGTGATCCACTTACAAGTGTATTCAGGTACCGCTAGCTGATTTAGTTTAGTTAGAAGAATGTCCGGTATGATGGTGTTGAATGCTGAACTAAAGTCTACAAAGAGGACCCTTGCGTAGGTATTTGGAGATTCAAGATGTTGTAGGATGTAATGCAGAGCCATATTAACAGCATCATCTGTTGATCTATTTGCTCGGTATGCAAATTGCAGGGGGTCTAACAGTGGATCCATGATGGTTTTCAAGTGGGACATCACTAGCCTTTCAAAGGTTTTCATAACTACAGATGTTAGAGCAACTGGTCTGTAGTCATTCAGTTCTTTGATGGAGGGCTTCTTTGGCACTGGGATGATGATGATGATGATTTTCCAGTGATTCTACTAGCTTCCTGAATAATTTCATGTAGGTGGCTATTTTTGCAATTAATGCTAAGCTGACAAACCGGGTGTGTAAGAAACCAACAATTTACACAATATGTAAATAGGTGGCGATGAGCAGAATGTAGGGAAAGCACACACTTTTTCCAGTAAAGTTTTGTCACACACACCTACCTTTGCACTTTGGTTGGCATGGCATTGTGATACTATATACATATACATATGCATATACATATACACGTATACAAGTATACACGTGTGTATATATATATATATATATATATATATATATATATATATATATATATATATATATATATATATATATATATATATATATATATATATATATATATATATATATATATATATATATATATATATATATATATATATATATATCAGTGGTTCTCAACCTTCCTAATGCCGCAACCCTTTAACACAGTTCCTCATGTTGTGGTGACCCCCAACCATAAAATAATAGAATTATTAGGAAACTCAGGGGTGGGTTCTAACTTACCTCGCTGCCAGTTCGCTTCCTCCTGCGCTGCGTGGCCATGCCTTGTGGGTGCGCGTGCTCTTTGAGCGCGCGCACATGCACAGTGCCGATTTTTTTAAAAAAAATTGCAAAAAAAAGCCAAAAACAAGATGGCGACGCATGCGCAGTGCCAGAAATTCGGCTTCTGTGCATGCTCAGAAGTTCCCATGGTACAGATTTTTTTTTCAGTAGTCTATTTGCATGTGGGTGGACCCGCCTGGAGACGGATAGAGGAGCGGTGTCTCGGTTCCTAAGACTATTGGAAATATGTGTTTTCCGATGGTCTTAAGCGACCCCTGTGAAAGGGTCATTCGACCCCCAAAGGGGTCGCACCCCACAGGTTAGGAACCACTGGTATATATGCAGATATGTATACACGTATACACACACACACACACATACACACACACACATATAATGAATTATCCTAAAAATACGAGTTCCAGGTGTAGTTATAGAAGAAGAAACGATACACTTCACGATCTCCGGAACTTATATATATAAGATACTGGTGGGTAATATGACTCACTTAGGGATATGGTAACACTTTAAGTAGGTGTAATCCTGTGCGGTTTGTTAAAATGTATTTATATAAGACTGAAGGATTATATTACGTTATTTTGAAGAGATATTTTTAAAAGATGCCTCTTAATCAGAGGTGGTATTCTGCCGGTTCGGACCGGTTCGGGCGAACCGGTAGCGGCGATCTGCGGGTGGGCCCGCAATGCCCCCTCCCCTCCCCCTTGCCCCGGCTCTATGTCATCCTATTTCTGCATGTTTTGAAGCTGCGCACATGCAAAGCGCATGCACGGAAGGTCGCACACATGCGCGCGCTCACATTTCCGAACCGGTAGGGAAGGTAAGTGAATACGACCTCCGCTCTTAATTTGCCTTAAGTTATTGAAACCATCCAATCTAAGATAAGGGAAACAATGCCCCGAGGCTGGTGTGGTTAGTGTTCCCATCACAACTACTATTGTTCTTTCTTTCCTTGTGTAAAGTACCGGTAATTAGATACTCTTCACAGATTTGCTGCAATCCAGTCCCATCTGTTACCATTCAGTTTCTTTATTTGGGGATTGTTAAGACAACATACTGTTACAATAAATCACTTTTTTTCAGTGCTGTTGTAACTTTGAAGTAAACGAATGGTTGTAAGTCAAGGACCACCTGCATTTATTTATTTATTTATTTATTTTATCGTTCTTATATGCCGCCCAACTTCCGCGGGACTCAGGGCGGTGATTTATGACAGTTGGAGTGCCCCAGGATCATGTGATTACAATCTTTCCAGCCAGCTTCCAAGAAGCAAAGTCAGTAAGGGAGCCTGAATTCATTTAATGAACACCTGATTCGCTTAACAAATGCTGTGATTCACTTAGCAACCATGACAAAAATGTCACAAAATCAGGCATAATTCACTTAACAAGGACCTTGCTAGCTATTGAAAATCTGGCACCAATTCTGTTCATAATTTGAGGACTACTGTATAGCTCAGGAAAAAAAATATGCGGGGGATAAAAAGGGTGGATTTAGAATGGAAATGGGGCAGTTCCAGAACAGTCCAAAGTAAAAAGAATTGGACAAGTCCAGAACAAAGAAATGATAAGAAGACGTGGAAAAGATCAGGAAAACAACATCGGATTTAATTTAATGTGCCATGAAATGTAACTTAAAAGTTAATTAATTCAGTACATTAGTAAGATTTATCCCCATGGATTTATGCTTTTCTGCTTCTGTCACATGAAAAAAATGTAATTATGGAGAGGTTCTAAAGATTGCATTTGTATTTTTTTTGAAGCGGGCTTAATCAGTAGTCCTGGAGCCACGAATCCTTCATTCCTGATATAAAATGAAATTTCCATCTGAGTCACAACATAAGACAGAATGCTAACATATTGTAAACAGTCCAAAGTCATTTGGGAATAAGTAGCATCTAAATTTGTAAAAATCTACAAATCTGCAAAATACAAATGCACAGAACGTAGAGTAATAGAATTGGAAGGGACCTTGGAGGTCTTGTAGTCCAACCCCCTGCTTGAGCACGAGACTCTATACCAATGGTTCTCAACCTTCCTTATGCCGCGCCCCGTGCCCCGTCCCTGCGCCCCCACCGTGACCCACCCCGCCACCGTGCCCGCCGCGACCCCCGCCAACGTCATTTGGGTTCTTTTACCCTCTGCGCATGTGCAAAGCATTCTGCACATGCGCAGAGGGTAAAAGAACCCAAATGGTTGCATCCGGGCGAAGTCTCCCAACCCCTGTGAAAGGGTCGTTCGACCCCCAAAGGGGGTCACGACCCCCAGGTTGAGAATCGCTGCTCTATACCATATCAGACAAATGGTTGTCCAATATTTTTTTTTTGAAAGCCTCCAGTGATAGACATCTGAAGGCATGCTGTTCCATTGGTTGATTGCTTTCATAATTAGGAAATTTTTTCTTAGTTCTAGGTTGCTTCTCTTCTTGATTAGTTTCCATCCATTGTTTCTCATCTTGCCTTTTAGTGCTTTGGAAAAAAGGTTGACCCCCTTAGTGTCTCCCTCAGCCCTTCTTTTCATTAGACTAGACCAGGGGTAGGCAAAGTTAGCTCTTCTATGACTCGTGGACTTCAACTCCCAGAATTCCTGAGCTAGCATGATTGGCTCAGAAATTCTGGTAGTTGAAGTCCACGAGTCATAGAAGAGCCAACTTTGCCTACCCCTGGACTAGACATACCCAATTCCTACAACTATTCTTTGTATGTTTTAGCCTCCAGCCCCCTAATCAGAGGTGGGTTCCTGCCTGTTTTTGCCGGTGCAGTTAATAGCTGTTGTTCGGCGCAGAGCCGAAGACGCTGCTGCCGTTCGCGGCGCGGGAGCTTTCCCCGGGCGCTTTCCCCGTCCGCATGGACGCCGCCAATTGCGTTCTTTTGCCCTCTGCGCATGCAGAACGCTTTGCGCATGCGCAGAGGGCAAAAGAACGCAATTGGCGGTGTCCATGTGGGCGGCGCCAGCTCCCGGGGAAAGCCCCCGTGCCGCGAACGGCAGCAGCGTCTTCGGCTCTGCGCCAAACAACAGCTATTAACCGCACCGGCAGGAACCCACCTCTGCCCCTAATCATTCTTTTTGCTCTTCTCTGCACTCTTTCCAGAGTGTCAACATCTTTTTTTACATTGTGGTGACCAGAACTGAATGAAGCAGTACAAGTGAGGTCTAACTAAGGCTTTACAAATAAATACAAATAAATTATAGTGACATAATCCATACCTTACATATATACTATCTGCTCGTGCACACCCTTATTCTGATTTATTTTTCATTTTGGATGTTGTCTCTTCAGTTAATGAAGGTTCAGCATTCGCATCAATTTGTCAGCTCACTGCAGTTTCCCCTCCATATTAAAAAGGAAGAAGAAAAGGGCTTTTGATGCTTTCAGTCAGAAACTCATGTACAGTGGCATTATATCAGTGCTGTTTCTGCAGCTCATGAGCTAATGAATGTTTGGAAATCTCATTTATTTCTTGAGCTAGCTGTCAATGGCATAACCGGAATATGGAGAATTTATGAGGACCTCTCTACATAAGGTTGAGAAACAAACCACTAGTCAATTTTTGTTAGAAATAATGGCTTTCTTTTTTATGGGACTCTTTTTTTTTAAAAAAAAAAGGAAGATGTTTTCAATTTCACATTTCACAAATGAAACATCATTTTCATATTTAACCCCAAGAAATTGCAAAAGGTTTTGATTTACAGAAAACTTCCAAGTTATAAAATCAGTCAACCAAATCAGACACTAGTTTCAAAAAGAAGATAAGATGACCTGTACCAAAGAGGACACAATAAACAGCCTGAAAGATTCAGGGCACAAAAGAGGATCAAATTAGTATTTCCAAATAGTTTTGCAACATCACATTTTTTTCCTTGTTTAATAAATGGCTTTGCTATTCTCTCTCCCTTTCTATTTTTCTCTTTCTGCCCCCTTTTGCTTTCTCACACATAATGAGGGGGGAGTGGAGAAATTCTGTTTGCATTTTAGCTCCTAACTTGCTCAGCTTCCAGAAAAACAAAATAAATGAAAAATTTTCCCATTGCTCGTATAATGTTACAATGTCACCAGCCAGATAAACCTAAAGTTTTTAAAGAATCGATTAATTGATTAATTGATTAGATTAATTGATTAATTGATTAGAATCATAGTGATGGAAGCGACCTCAGAGGTTTTCTAGTACAAACCCAAGGCAGGTGTGATGACCCGGGGCGTGGCACGAAGGCAACATGGCCATGAGTCCCTTTATTGGCACCAACTTTTCCCCCAACGTCCCGTTTACTCTCCGGCCTGGAGAAAAGCTCTCCCATGAACCTGCAGCAGCTTCTATCTGCACATACTCCAGTCCAAACTGCTGTAAGCAGAATGACTGCAGTCAATCACTCCAGTAGGGCCAGATAATGAGTCCCAGAAGTGAAGAATTCACAGCAATAAAGGATAAGCACACAGAAGCACGACAATAATTCAAACAGTTAGGAGGAATGCCAGGAATGCAGGCCACCACCTCCAAGGTCACTTCCAACCCTGTTAATCTGTAATTCTGTATCAATAAGATTGGGCAACCTTCTGGATTGGAAGAGAAAAATATAATCTGGACAGCATGCAGACACCTATGTGCCATATCTGGGAGATCCAGATAAGAGCTGTGGTGGCGCAGTGGTTAGAATGTAGTCCTGCATGCTACTTCTGCTGGCTGCTGACTGCCGGCAGTTCAGCAGTTCGATTCTCACTGGCTCAAGGTTGACTCAGCCTTCCATCTTTCCGAGGTTGGTAAAATGAGGACCCCGATAGTTGGGGGCAACATGCTGACTCTATAAACCGCTTAGAGAGGGCTGTAAAGCACTATGAAGCGGTATATAAGTGCTATTACTAAGTGCTATTATCCTTAATCAAATAGACATGTTCCTGGGAATGGTATTGGAGCAACAGACAAGAGCAACCATGCCAGCCATGGATAAAAGGAGCTTCTTTAAGGAATTGTCGACAGATCATGCTATTATGCATGATGAATCATTTTCTTTCCCTTCAAATCTGGATCACATCCCAGCCTTCCCAAATAACCCAATAACATCCAATATGCTCTCTCCCAGTCTTTTAATAATATACATTTTTTTAAAAAAATTATGGAATGTTTTAATATTGTTCATTTTATGGTTTGGGTTTTTTTCACTGTATGACACTTAGAGTCATGGTTGTACGATGGGCAGCCACATAAATATGATGAATAAATAAATGCATAAAAGAAATAAACGTAAATTCAGCCAGAAGCCTGCTTAGATGAACAAGCTCTTCAGTTGACTCTCGGGGCTTATGATTATTTTATTTCAGGGCAATGGAGCCATGTGTTCATTTTCTGAATCATTTCCTGCCTTGAATAAAGGATAGGACAGGTTGTGGATCTTTAGAAATTTAGACTATTGCATTTGATCAGATCTTTAATGGACTATAGTAACAAATATTTAGTTAAATGTACCTTGGGTTTGTTAAAGGCAAGGAGGTATTTAACATCTCTTCTGCCTCCTCTTTTATCTTCATGTAATTTAGCTCAGATGCTTTTGGATGTTCTACCATGATGTGACGTTACCATCAGTGTAAAATTAGCACAAACAAAGCATCTAGGAGAACAGATGGTGGCAGGAAGTGAGTCAACCTGGTGAACCCATCTGGTGGGTGAGGGTATGCATGTAAGGGTAGCATCAGGACCAGATGCTTCATTCCTTCAGCAATGGAACTATTTTTTGGATTGTACACAGAGATGATGAATAGATAGATAGATATGAGAGGGGGAGGGAGAGAGAGGGAGATAGAGAGAGATAGATGGTCAGTTGGTCAGAGAGAGAGAGAGAGAGAGAGAGAGAGAGAGAGAGAGAGAGAGAGAGAGAGAGAGAGAGAGAGAGAGAGAGAGAGAGAGAGAGAAGCGATAGAGATAGATGATTGAGAGAGAGAGGTGGTCAGTTTGTGATAGATAGATAGAGATAGATAGAGAGAGATAGAGAGAGAGAGAGAGAGAGAGAGAGAGAGAGAGAGAGAGAGAGAGAGAGAGAGAGAGAAGTCAGTTGGTCAATCCTTATCTAGGCTAAGGTTAGTCCTTAGACATATGATGATTAATCTTCAGAGTGAAGCAACACACCACCAATACCCCACTTGAAATATGAGTTACTCCACACTGGAACATTTTATCGGAGCCACTTGATGGTCCCAATATATTCTACCAAGAACTCGAGGATGCTGTTGACTTCATGTCCTGTTCATGGACTTCCCTTGGAGACATCTTACTGGCTGTGTCAGAAAAACAATTATAGACTAGATAGGTATTTGGCCTGATCTTTCATGGATCTCCCCTTGGTCTTAAGGGTATTAGGATATACAGTATGTATGCATGCATGTATTTATACCTTTATTTATGGCATTTTTATGGCCATCTATCTCAGCCTTCTAGATACTTTAGATTTCCTTTCAAATGCTCTGAATGACAAAAGAGCCATTCAAAATTTATGGACGTCCCACTAAAATGTCTGAAGTGCTCAGCTGATTGGTATTGTGCAGGTCCAAGCCACGTCTTATATGCACATAATGGAGTTATCAGGTTCTTAAGAAAGAAAACACAGCCCAGCATGTTGCCTTTGCCCTGCACATCAGAAAAATTAAAGAAGTTGAGAAGGCCCATTAAGTCATTAATCTAACTCCTTGCTCAGTGCAGGAATCCAAATTTAGAGCCTCTCAACAGATGGTCCACCCTGTGTTTAAATATATTTAGTGAAGGAGAGCCCATCACCTCTCTGGCAAATTGTTTTTCTCCCCCATCAGACTGCTCTTATTGTCAAACTGTGTCCCCCCCCCCCTAGCATTTTCCCACTGAATGAATGACTAGTCCAAACACACACACACACACACACACACAATACCACAAGTGGATTATTTCTTCAATGTAGCAACAGTTACAAACAGTTTCATTTCCAGCAGCAGACAAGCTTTCAGTTCAGAGTTCACAGTGGACAGAGAGCAGAGTGGAGTGAGCCACGCCCAGCCTTAAGCTTAAGTTTCAATTTCTATTCTCTGCACAGACTCAGAAGTGGTTAGCTCCTATTGGCTGATTCAGTTGCTATGCCTGTTCATTGGCTGACCTTGTTACCATTGGTTCTCCCAGTCATGAATATTATAACAACAAATACAGTACTAGTTTTACAAGTTTCCATGAGTATCATGGCTGAATTAGTGGCCATCGGCTGCATAATATTTATTTATTAAATAAAATTATGTAGTCGCCCATCACGCATAGGTGACTCTGGGTGGCTTACAACATTTAATTTAATTAATTATATTAACATATAATATAAACCTTTTTTTAAAAAAAACCTATCCCACCCCCCATGGCAACAAGAATACAATCAGATTAGCCATTTGATCAGGGTCAAGGATAAATCACTGCAGCCAACTCGCACAGGACAACTCGCTGAGGCACAATTCAATGCTGTATTAATTGTTTCATTCAGATACTTTTATTATTGGTGACCATGTCTTTGTTGAAATTATTGTAACTCTTTTATTTCTGGATTGACTTTCTTATTTAGAGTGTTATTATTACTGGCCACGGTTCCGTCAAAATTAATTTAACTTTTGTATTAAGAGCCGTGGTGGCGCAGTGGTTAGAATGCAGTATTGCAGGCTAATTCTGCCAACTGCCAGCAGTTCAATCCTGAGAAGCTCAAGGTTGACTCAGCCTTCCATCCTTCCGAGGTTGGTAAAACGAGATTGTTGGGGGCAATATGCTGACTCTGTAAACCGCTTAGAGAGGGCTGTAAAGCACTGTGAAACGGTATATAGTGTCTAAGTGCTATTGCTATTGCTGTTTGTTGAATAGTTCCACAGTAAGTTGTCCCATGGTGAATTGGCCACAGTGAATTGGCCATGGCAAGTTGGCCATAGCAAGTTGTCCCATTCTGCTTGATCATCTCCATTTCCATTTGTGGTCCCAGGACAAACAACAAAGCCACATTTTGGGGGCCTTTTGGAAAAGCAGCAGCGTGGGGACCAACCGTACATCAGGGAGAATGATGATCCATAGAGAAGGGACCATCACCAAGAAGGCCCCTTTTTGTGATGCCACCCAATGACCATCCCGAATCTACCCTGTTTTCCCCAAAATAAGACATCCCCTGATAATAAGCCCAATCAGGCTTTTGAGTGCATGGCAATAAGGCCAAGTACTTGTTTCAGGGTTCAAAAAAAATATAAGACAGGGTCTTATTTTCGGGGAAACACGGTATGGGACTTGTAACATGCCCTGCCTTCCCGCCCTGGTGGGCCAGGTTGACATAATAGGAGAAAGGCGATCCTTCGCATTTTTAGTTTTCAACACAGAGACAAAGGCTATTAAAAAGCATTCAGGTTTCGATTGCTTGGATGCAGCTATCATTTTGAGTTTTTGGATCACCCTATAGTGGACCAGTGTGAGTTTCCCATCATTCCAGAGGGAAGAAATTACAAAGCAACTCTTCCTGTGTGGTTGTTGTTGTTTTCCCTTTGTTTTCAGATCGAAAAGCCAGGAAATGGAAAGAAACTAAATGTTTCGCCATCCATCTTCCTGCAATAATAAAAGAAACTCCCAAGAAATCACTACAAAATATTCAAAATAAATTCAAAACTACCCTGGGATTAGGATCTTAAAAGCAGGTCCTTCTTTCACAGGGGAAAGAGTTATCCAAGATTTTGGAAGACAGATTGCAGCAATCCCATTTCTTCTTTTCCTTTCTAAAATTCTTGGAGGGAAAAGGGTAGAATGTGTGATTATAGAATGTGGCTTATTTTTTCAAAGCACCAGAGAGCAGGACAAGAAGTAATGAGTGAAAGCTTGTTAAAAGAGATCCAACTTAGAAGTAAGGAGAAATTTTCTGACGGCGAGAAGCATTAATCAATGGAACCACTTGCCTTCTGGAGTTGTGGGTGTTCCATCACTGGAGGTTTTCAAAAGTAGACTAGACAATTTGACTGAGATGGCATAGGATCTCCTGCTTTGAGTAAAGGGTTGGACTAGACGATCTCTGAAATCCCTTTCAGCCCTTTGATTCTATATTCTTCAATCCCTCAATTAGATTGACCATAACTTAGTTTTGTTTTGGTGACAACAAAATCCTGCAACATCTTTCTCCTTTTGTGGTGCTTTAGATTGTGCAATATTTCAATATTTTAATAGACCAAGGCTGAACAGTAGATCTCTGGAGTGCTTTACATCCCAAAGGTCCTTCAGACAGAATGCACGAGAATATGAGATCCTGCAAACCTTTAAACCACCAGTGCCTTTTCCTGGTACTTTGAATACTCCAAAACACCTTTTATAAATGAAAATTGAAGTGTAGCTCAGCTTTATAATCCAATTATTCCCCCAGCGTTGTTCAGAATTCTTAGAATGCTCCACCTCACTGATACATTAAAACAATGGCAATAAGCATTTGATGGAAGCTTTTACCATTGGGCAAAGCAGAAAACTTCATTATATCCTGAGTCCATCCCCATTGCCAATTTGTCCTCAGGGGTTTCTGTTCAGCTTTGCCTGAAGATACAGTCCATGCCCTCTGCGTTTGATTTACATCTCCTTTGTAAATTGGGCCCGAGAGGGAGTTGGAGATAGGAGCGTTCTAGCTCTGAATCGCAAAACCTGCTGGCTTTGTAGAGAAAGGGATTAAAAGCTGGCCTTATGACCCATACAATTTCTCTGAATGACACTTTTTGTATTGCTGTGCTGCCGGAGAAAGAATCCCAGGTGCCAGTTAATGAATGATTTAGCACCATCCAATCAGATTGTAAGAACTGATTCAGATTTTTCCCGGGGAAGGGGAGGGGAGTGATATAAAAGTTGTATGCAAATCAGTGGTGGGATTCAATTTTTTTACTACAGGTTCTGTGGGTGTGGCTTGTTTGGTGGGCGTGACTCAGTGGTGGGGTCCAAAAAATTTTACTACCGGTTCAGCTTGGTGGCTGTGGTGTGGCTTGGTAGGCGTGGCAGGGGAAGAATACTGTAAAATCTCCATCCCCACCCCACTCCAGGGGAAGGATACTGCAAAATCCCCATTTCCTCTCTATCAGCTGGGACTCGGGAGGCAGAGAATAAATGGGGGCGGGGCCAGTCAGAGGTGGTATTTACCGGTTCTCCGAACTACTCAACATTTTCGCTACTGGATCTCTGAACTACTCAAAATTTCTGCTGCCCGTTCTCTAGAACTAGTCAGAACCTGCTGAAACCCGCCTCTGATGCAGATGTGTTTGTGTGTGATATTCATATCACCATCATCTTCATCGAAATTCAGTTTTTAACAAAACCGTGCAGCTGAGAGATACTTTGTCAATACAGACGTCTGACTTATGAAATTCTCAGGGCAGGAAATGGAGGATATTTCAGAGGAACCCGTGCATAACAATAACAGTGGAAGTCAAACACGCAGGTGAAGGGAATAAGACTCCGGGTGTTACAGCGTCACTTTGCCATTTGAGATGGCATCTCCTGTCTGCCAAATGTATATCATTTATTTCTGAAATTGGCTTTTGGGAGAGACATAATAGGAAAATAGTTCTGCAAAATAACATTGTGTAGCATGACTGAACGGCAACATCAATGCTTTCCGAGAGGATCATTAACTTTGTAGAGGAAAGATTATCCCCTGTCATAATATTTATTACTTAACAACAAGATGCTATATGATTATTTTTATTTTTGTATATCTGTTTTGCTTTTCTTTTTCTTTAACCTTCCCTAGGGGGAAGCAACCATGGTAGAAAATCAAAATGATGGGACAACCAAAGCCATCAATTCATTTTCTTTATTCCCTCCCTTCTTTCCTCCTTTTCTTTAGACTTGTTTTGTCCCTTTTTTATTCTTTCATGTTAGTTCTCTACATCATGAAATAGCAAATGTACAGAGGAATGCATACATGGGACTTCCATTAAAACATACACCAAATAGAAGATGCTCATAATAAGTAAAGAATCAGGCCCAAACTACCAATAATGATGCGTGAAGTTACTTCCAAGTAGTTGCTTTATTCTTGTTTGCCTTAAAACAGAATCTTGCCAGACTAAAGTGAAAAAGAAAAGAAAGAAAGAAGGGTGACATGATAGCAGTCTTCCAATATTTGAGGGGCTGCCATAAAGAACAGGGGTTCAGCCTATTCTCCAAAGCTCCTGAATGCAGGACAAGAAGCAATGGATGGAAACTCATCAAGGAGAGAAGCAACCTAGAACCAAGGAGAAATTTCCTGGCAGTGAGAACAATTAGTGGAACGACTTGCCTCCAGAAGTTGCGGGTGCTCCAACACTGGAGGTTTTTAAGAAGAGATTGGACAACTATTTGTCTGGAATGGTATAGGGCAGGGGTGTCAAACTCAAGGCCCAGGGGCCGGATCTGGCCCTTGGGTCTGCCCTGGAAACAGCAAAAACCGCCCTGCGGTGCTTCTGCCAGTGAAAATCGAGCTCAAGAGGTCCGCACACGGCCCTCCCAAGCTCCATTTTCACTGGCAGAGTTGCAAGAGGCCATGGCAGCTGAAAATGGAGCTCTGGAGCCCGTTTTCTCTGGCAGAGTGCTTGGGACCACCACAGGCGCCCACGACACGAGTGACATCAAGCTGGCCACGCCCACCCTGGCCACGCCCACCCTGGCCACGCCCACCCTGGCCCCCTGAGGTCAAACACAACTCTGATGTGGCCCTCAATGAAATTAAGTTTGAGACCCCTGGTGTAGGGTCTCTTATTTGAGCAGAAGGTTGGACTAGAAGACCTCCAAGGTCCCTTCCAACTTTGTTATTCTGTAAAGCAATTATCTGCAATAACTGTAGATATATTCTGTCTGTCTGTCTGTCTCTCTACCTATCATCTATCATAATTAAAAACTGTCCATCTTCCTCACAGAGCAACTGTGGGTGGTGTACAATAAAATATACTCTGTGAATTGGTAGGGAAGATCCACTCTCGCTCCCTTCCTGTCCACCAGACATTCCAAACTCTGCCATCTGGGAAAGAGCCCCTCCCTCCTGCAACTCCGAACCACATCCCACCACGTAAAGAAAGCAGCACCTTTGTTCACAACCGTGAAAACTGTTAAGAAAGGGTTTTTTTGTAAAAAAAAAAAAAAAAGGAGTGTTGCGATTATGGTGTTGCCATATTGGAAGAGCTTGATAGGAGAAAGAGATCGCATGTGTGAATTTGGCCGAGGCTGTCCAATTACTCAAATAGCAAACCATCTCGCACAAAAAAAGAGGTATATGGGGACGGAGAACATTGATGCTCCTGAGCATGTGGTTTTGCCCAACGAGGTTGGTTTGCAGCTGCTTAAAAAAAAGGTTGGACAAACACACCAAGTTCCGCTACGGCTATGCCAGGGACATCTCTCAGGCTGGAACTTAGATTGTCAAGCCCCCCCCCCAAGTAACATGTCCCAAGAATTAAAGTCCAGGGCATCCATCTTCCTTTAAAGTCTATTTATTAGGAACACATTAAATTGGCAAGGGCTTGGTGTAATTCTGACTCTGGCCAGGATCCGGAATTACACCCAATAAAAGCAAAAGTTTGAAACTTTCCCCCCTGAGTCACAATCTCCAATCAATTCTCAGTCCAACAGTCCGGTGACTCCAAACTCCACCTTCATCCAGTTGCAGGCATCTTCTCTATTCCCACGGGAAAGGAATACCTTTCCCGTGGGAATTATTGTTTTTAATAATTTTAATGTTTAGTTGTTCTTTAAAATGTTGTACGCTGCCCTGAGTCTTCAGGGAGTAGGACGGCATAGAAGAGCATCTAAATAAATAAATATCACCACATACCTACCTACAACCGGTTAGGTCCCACAGAGTTGGTCTCCTCTGGGTCCTGTCAACCAAGCAATGCCGGTTGGCGGGACCACGGGGGAGAGCTTTCTCTGTGGGAGCTCCCTCTCTTTGGAACCAACTCCCACCAGAGATCCGAACTATCCCCACCCTGCTGGCCTTCCGGAAAGCCGTGAAAACATGGCTTTTCAAGCAGGTGGGTTAAGACCAAGGGGAATATTTGTGGTCTTCTCATGTATGAAGGATGATACCGTTTTTTTATTTTTATAACTGCTTTTAATGTTTATTATTATGTGCTCTTTTATGAATTGTTCTTCTTACCTGTTGTACGCCGCCCTGAGTCCCTCGGGAGTTGGGTGGCTTATAATAATGAGCAAAATAAAATAAATAAATAAATAGACATAACAGTCCCCCTTTATTTCTACAAACCCACCCCTTTCCACAGTTAGACCAGTGTTTCCCAACCTTGGCAACTTGAAGATGTCTGGACTTCAACTCCCAGAATTCCCCAGCCAGCTGGGGAATTCTGGGAGTTGAAGTCCAGACATCTTCAAGTTGCCAAGTTGGGAAACACTGAGTTAGACAGTGGCGAGCCTGAAGTATCATTCAATTCATTTACTCACAAGCCTAAAAAGCTAATAGAAAAAGAATACAAAGGCTGCAATAAAATATGGCTACACGTATGTCATCTTCGGGGTCGACGGATTTCTTGGTGTATGCATTGCAGCCTTGCAAGCTGTGAGTAACAAAAGTGTTCATGTTCTAGCTTGTTAGGAACACGGGTAGAAGTGCACAGGTTGCGGAAGGGAAAATAGAAACCTGTCTCTTCCCCACTTTACAAAACCTTTTAATTTAATTTTAGTGTACCTTACGGAGTGTACCTTACGGAGAGTAGCTCATGCTCCGTGCAAGGTTTATTCCCTCGTGTTCCCTAATTTCCCATGGCAAAACTGAAAAACCTGTTCTCCCTCTTCTCCTGGTCGGCAAGGTAGAAGCATCTCGCATTGATGCTTGTTACCAGACTAAGGCACACGATCACCAACCTCTTCTCTGTTGCTTTCCCGACTGTAACATTCAACTGCTGTCAAGAAAAGAAACTAAACGGTTCTGGCAAGGACTTCTCTTAACAAATCCATGCTGGCAACCCATTTTTCCCCACTCCTGTAGATACTTGCCAAATTGAATTTTGATGATCCTATTGTCTGGCTGAATCTGAGTCAAACGCAGGAAGCTAACGTTGCCTTTCTGCAGAGCATTTTGAATGCATAGATTGCGCATGAGCTCACCCATCAGATGTTGTATGCTTGCTTCCAAAAGGAAATATCATTCCGATTCAGGACTCAAACTTTTCCTTCAGATGCTCTGGGGTTTCAGTCCCCAGCTTGCTCTTCTTCCTCCCAGGGGCTGGATTTACATAACACATGGTTTACTGAATCGACCTCTGTCAAGTCTCCAAAAGCAACTCACAATCACAAAAGCTAGATTCTCCGCAAAGCCTCCTTAGTTTGGTTTATTGCAAGTAAAAGGGGATTAAGATACATAGAATATTGATTAATAGGGTTGGAAGAGAACTTGGAGGCCTTTTAGTCCAACCTTCTGTTCAGGAAGGAGACATTACTGTATTTTTCGGAGTATAAGACGCACCGGAGTATAAGACGCACCTTAGTTTTGGGGGAGGCAAATCTGCCTAACAGGTATTCAACTCACTAGTGTCCTTAGTCTGGTCAGCTTCAGCACATTATTTTATCCCCCGGTTAGGGCTGAAAAAACCTTTTTCGGAGGGAGTAGCAATGAAAAAATCCTGCAAGCCGGGAAGATTGTTAGCACCTCATTAGGGCTGAAAAAACCTTTTTTGGAGGGAGTAGCAATGAAAACAAGCCTGCAGAGACTTGGGGCTGGAAAAAACCTTCTTCCGAGGGAGTAGCAATGAAAAAAATCCTGCAAGCCGGGAAGATTATTAGCACCTCGTTAAGGCTGAAAAAACCTTTTTCGGAGGGAGTAGCAATGAAAACAAGAGACTTAGGGCTGGAAAAAAACCTTCTTTGGAGGGAGTAGCAATGAAAGATCATTTGCATCTCGTTAGGGCTGGAAAAAAAGCTTCGAAAAAGCTACATTCGGAGTATAAAACGCACCCAAATTTTCAGCCTCTTTTAGGGGAGAAAAAGGTGTGTCTTATACTCCGAAAAATACAGTATATCATCCTGGACAAATGGCTGGCCAATCTCTTCTTAAAAACTTCCAGGGATGGGAACAACCTCTGGAGACAAGTCATTCCACTGATTAATTGTTCTGACCATCAGGAAGTTTCTCCTTAATTCTAGGTTAGCTCATCTCTTGGATGATCTTCCATCTGTTACTTCTTGTCCTACACTCATGTGCTGTGGAGAATAGGTCGACCCCTTCTTATCTTTTAACAGTAACAGAGTTGGGAGGGACCTTGGAGGTCATCTAGTCCAACCCTCTGCTCAGGCAGGAGACCTATACTGGGGATTCGAACCGCCGAACTGCTGACCTTTCTGATCAACGAGCTCAGTGTCTTAGCCACTGAGCCACCTAGTCAGGCTAGGTGCTAATCTGTGATAGCCCCTCGAGTATTGGAAGTCTGCTATAAACTTGGAAAGTGGATATCTGTGCCACCCATTGCTTAATGAGTACACAATGCCAGGAACTTCTTGGTGCCTTTTGATCTGCTTTCTATTTTTCTCTTCGTTCAGGAGGAAGTTTGTTCCCATTTAACAGACCCGGGGAAAAAATATCCATCTATTCTTGTACAAAATTTTAGAAATGTTCTTTAGCACTGCTGGGCTCAGAAAATTCTAGGATACCCATTTTCTGGAGTCATGCAACACTTATATTGTAATGTTATGTGAAAATGACCTTGAGAGACATGGGGAAGGGCCACAGGCTGGACAACCAGCATGTAAATAAACAAATAAATAAAAGTTATCTCAGCCCAGAGAAGGAAGGGAGGCACAGGAAGCCTCCAGAAGGAACCATAATTTTCTAGACAATGAAAGACTAAGATTAACCAAGATTAACATTAGACCAACAATCAAGAAGCAAACAAAACCCCAATCAAGGAACTGCTAAATAAACTAACAGTAAACCACAGCCCAATCAAGGGACAACCAAGGCCACTCCTACCAGTACCAACACTGCAGAGGTGGGTTCCTCCCAGTACGCTCTTACCTGTTGGTTGCCGCAGAGCCGAACAAGCTGGTGGCGTTCGTGGCACGGGGCTTCCCCCGCCCACTTCCCCCGCCCACCTGGACCCTGCCATTTGCGTTCTTTTGCCCTCTGCGCAAGCAGAACGCTTTGTGCATGCGCAGAAGGCAAAAGAACGGCGTCCAGGCGGGTGGGGGAAGCGGGCGGGGTAAGCCCCGCATCGCGAACGCCACCAGCTTCTTCAGCTCTGCGGCGACCAACAGGTAAGAGCGTACTGGGAGGAACCCACCTCTGCAACACTGATAAAGCAACCCACTAGCATATAAAAATAAGAGCAAACCCCACTTCCTGCTAGCACTGGTGCTGTTACCTAGTTTGGTAATGAAACGTCTGCAAATAAACCACCACGCTCAGAGAGCAAAACCCCCACACTTGCACATTTCAAAGTTAGGTGCCTATCAGATCTTCATTTAAGCAAGAGCGAACCCTCATATAGAAAGAAGCATGAATATAGGCCATGTTCCTGTTCTGATATTGATAGTGGATAGAAAGATATAGCCTGCTCCATTTTCAATGCAGGACAGATGACTGCAACGCTGTAACAGGGAAAGCTGTTAATTCAATTTTTTTACACATTCCTTTGTTCCAGAGTCAGTCTCTGATGTGCCTTTAAGGCCGTCAACAAAACAAATTCATTGGTTAAACGGACCACTGTTTTCATGCTACTCATCCTGGTCTAATTCATGGCTGTCTCTCTTTATTATAGTGAAGAGATTATGGAATCTCTTTATTATAGTAAATACTCAGGAATGAATTGCCGAACGTCCTCAGATTTCATCTATCAGAATTATATTTGGCTTATCTAATAGAAAATCATTCCACAGATGGCAGCTGCTGTAAATCTTCAAGCCAACAACAACAACAACTACAACAACAACAACAACAATTAAATGTCCACACACTCTTCTCCCATCTCCTCCAGCTTCCTGGCAGACCGTTCCATCACTCAAGCAGATGTAACAATAATCAGTGCTAGAAGGATAGCGCCAGAGATATAGTTATGGACATGTTGTGGGAAAATGAAACAAATTGGTTTTTTGGGGGTTTGAAAGAGTTACGGCACTTCTATTTTGGAACAATTTAAGTGGGACTCATGGATTCCATATGCAGGAGACATCCAGGCTATTTAGCAGGTCAGCGTTTATAGCTCACCAGAGGGATGTTGAACCTGGAAATAAGGAGGAATTTCCTGACAGTGAGAATGGTTAATGGAACAGCTTGCCTCATGGAGTTGTGGGTCCGCCATCATCGGAGGTTTTCAAGAAAAGATTAACCAGGATTGGACCACAAGATTGAAAAGATTGGACTAGGTTTTCAAGAAAAGATGGTCCAGGATGGTATTCTTGAGCAGTGGGTTGGAGTAGAAGACCTCCAAGGTCCATTCCAGCACCCCTGGTTCTATGATTTCCTCATCATACTTCAGTTTTCACCTACCTACTTAGAAAAGGTTTTCCCAGTTGCAATGCATGGCTGTGAAAGTTGGACCATAAGGAAGGCTGAGCGCCAAAGAATGGAGGCCTTTGAACTATGGTGCTGGAGAAGACTCCTGCGAGTCCCTTGGACTGCAAGGCGATCAAACCGGTCAGTCCTAGAGGCGATCAACCCTGACTGCTCTTTAGAAGGCCAGATCCTGAAGATGAAACTCAAATACTTTGGCCACCTAATGAGAAGGAAGGACTCATTGGAGAAGAGCCTAATGCTGGGAACGATTGAGGGCAAAAGAAGAAGGGGACGGCAGAGAACGAGGTGGCTGGATGGAGTCACTGAAGCAGTTGGTGTGAGCTTAAATGGACTCCGGGGGATGGTAGAGGACAGGAAGGCCTGGAGGAACGTCGTCCATGGGGGCACGATGGGTCGGCCACGACTTCGCAACTAACAGCAACAAAAATTTATAAAAACAATATTAAAAACAATAAAACTAATAAAAGAAATAATATATAATAAATTTAAAAAATAAAACATAACCTCCCCCGCCTCGGTGACAACACATCACACGAGCCATTTAATGGGCTCCATCCCGCTCTGCGTTCCCCAGGCCCGCTGGTCTTCAGCGCCTTAAGGAAGAGTGTCAAAGTGGGGGCCATTCTAATCTCTGGGGGAATGATGTTCCAGAGAGAGGGAGCCACCACGGAGAAGGCCCTTCTTCTGGGTCCCACCAGGTGTATCTCCCTAGGGGATGGGATCCGCAGCATTCCCTTCCTCCCGGCTCTGATGGGTCGGGTAGATGTGACCGGCAAGAGACGGTCCCTCAGATAACCTGGTCCCAAGCCATGAAGGGCTTTAAAGGTGACAACTAGCACACCTTGAATTGCACCCAGAAGCAAATCGGCAACCAATGCAGCTCCTGCAGGAGAGGTGATATACGTGCACACCAATGTCTGCACAAAACCATGCGGGCCACTGCATTTTGCACCAACTGGAACTTCCGGATGCTCATCAAGGGCAGCCCCATGTAGAGCCACCATCTGAGACTAGCACCATGTTGCTACTGTTACATGTGTACCAGGGGCGGGTTCCTAATTTTTTTACTACCACTCGGTGGGCGTGGCTTATTTTGTGGGCGTGGCTTGACAGCCATGTGACCAGGTGGGCATGGCTTGCCGGTTATATATTAGTTATTTCAGAGAAATGTTACTACTATTTTTGCTATTTTATACCTTACATGAAAAGCTTTGCATACAAAGTGCGTGTTACACCATGGCAACACAGCAACCTTTATATGCAGAAAATGCTATAGTTAAAAGACAAGCAAGTCTCATACAGCATTTTTGGTTTCAGTCATGGATTCCTTAGACGAAAATATTGAGGACTGTTAAAAGAACAGTATCTTTTAACAGTCTTCAATGTTTTTGTCTAAAGAATAACAGTATAAAACTGTATAAAATTAACAGTATAAAAGGTTAAGCTTTCGGAAAACGCCCACTTTGGGAAGCTTTAGGCAAAAGCGAAGGAAAAGTGTCAAATGCGAGCTTCTTATTATTTTCAAGCGAAGGGACGGGGAAAGACTTAATTGTCAGGTTTCTGGGCATGTGCAGAAGAAATTTTTTTTTAAAAAAAATTTTTTAAATGGCAGCGCCCAGGCACCGGCAACCGACCACACCGGTACTGTGATGTCACCAACAGGCCACTACCGGTGCTATACAGTGGACCGTACCGGTAGGAACCCACCACTGATGTGTACTCATGGATTTGGCTCATGGTCACTCACTCACACACTCGTGACTGTTTATCACACTTACGACTATTGCAGCATCCCCATGGTCACGTGATTTACATTCGGATGCCTGACAACTGGTTCGTATTTGTGACAGATGTAGTGTCCCGGGGTCACGTGATCCCCTTTTGTGACCTTCCGACAAGCAAAGTCAATGGGGAAGCCAGGTTCACTTAACAACCGTGTTACTGACTTAACAACTGCAGCGATTCACTTAACAAACGTGGCAAGAAAAATCATAAAATGGGGCAAAACTCACTTCACAAATTTCTCATTTAGCAACATAAATTTGGGGCTCACTTGTGGTCGTAAGCCAAGAACTACCTGTATTTTTGAGCAGTGTGCAGAAAGGTAGCCAGCTCAAAGTACACAGAGCTCTCCCTGTATTATCTGTTGTAGAAAGCATTTCATATTTAACTCTCTTTTGTTTTTACAGTAACAGTGAAAAAAGTTATATCATGTATGCACTTAACAACTTTGCTTGATTGCCATCGTTGCTTGATTTAGGCATGTACCGCCCACAGAAATTGAATATATGAATACATAAAAATTAAACGATGAAGAGAAATGGAAATTAAATGATGAAAATAAATAGAAATCGAATAAAGGAAATAATGGAAGTTGAATCAATGAAATAAAAATGGAATAGAAAAAAAATGGAAATTGAATAAAGAAAAGAAATAGATATTGAATAAAGAAACGGTGCATAAAGAAAGGAAATAATAGAAATTGAGTCAACGAATAAAGAAAAAACGAATAAAGTAAAAGAAATTGAATAAATAAAAGAAGTAGAAAATGAATAAATGAAAATTCAATGCATAAATGGAAATTGAATGAGTGAATAAGTGAAAATCAAATAAATAAATAAAATAGAAATTGAACAATTAAAGAAAGAGGCCAACATTACATTTTAGATTATCCATCTCAAAAAAAAGATTAAATAGGGGAAAATGACTCTGCTTCAATTGTCTTTATCCCAGTCAGCAAATCTAAAATGTCTCTCCCATTTCAAAGATAATTATCTGGGGAAAACCTTGTCATTTTTTTTTGTAAATACAATAACTCTGTTATCTGCTTGTAAACATGCTTGTAAAATGTGTAGTAGGTCTTCAAGAGGCAGGGAATTAAAAGTGACATGATCTTTTTTCTGGTGATTTCCCCCCAAGCCTTCTTTTTAAAAATAGATGTAGAACACAGTGATGAACATAGCTTCCCTTTCATTTTATAATCGTAACAATCCTGAAAGATACAGTAGATTGTGTAGGAACTTTGTGGATTGTCTATCCAATGGGTATCTCCAAATTTAATGATCCTCTGGACTAAGTCCAGATCTTTCTCTTCTTCCCCAAACAAATATTTTCCAGATACGTTGGCAGAAGCTAACTGTGACAAGCTAATAGCTAACTGTGACAAAATAAAATCATGATGTAAGCCTCTGAAATTTCTTGCAAGGGGTTAAAAAAAAACAATGAGTTTAATTCTCATGGGAGAAACGTGGTGTTGCAGTATTTGCATAGTGACAATAGCAGTAGTATTTTAGACTTAGAACAATAGCCGCCCTGAGTCCCTAGGGATTGGGCGGCATAGAAATCCAACAAAATAAATACTGCCCCATAGTGCTTTACAGCCCTCTCTAAGCGGTTTACAGAGTCAGCCTATTGACCCCAAATATCTGGGTCCTCATTTTACCCACCTTGGAAGGTTGGAAGACTGAGTCCACCTTGAACCGGTCAGGATCGAACCAGGCTGTGGGCAGAGTTTGCCTGCAATACTGCATTCTAACCACTGCGCCACCAGAGTGATAATGACTTCATCACATAGATTCCGCCATTAGGTACCTATGGCCTGATGCCTTATGAACATATATAAGTGGCAGAATTGATGCATGATGACATCATAGTGCAGATGTTATTATTTGCCAACAGATGCTCATGCTTCCCAGTTGTTTGGACTTCTGTGTATGAGCCAGCATGATTGTTAAAGGAAGTGCTAGGAAGTGCTAGGAAATGAAGCACACACACATACACACACACACACACACACACACACACACACACATCAGTGGTGAAATCCAATTTTTTTTACTATTGGTTCTGTGGGTGTGGCTTGGTGGGTGTGGCTTGGTGGGCATGGCAGGGGAAGGATACTGCAAAATCCCCATTCCCTCCCCACTCCTGGGGAAAGGATATTGCAAAATCTCCATTCCCACCCCACTCTGTGGCCAGCCATATGTGGTATTTGCCGGTTCTCCGAACTACTCAAAATTTCCGCTACCAGTTCTCCAAACTACTCAAAATTTCTGCTACTGGTTCTCCAGAATCTGTCAGAACCTGCTGGATTTCACCCCCTGATATACACATACATACACACAAACACTCACACAGAGAGACACACATACCGTGTATATACATATACAGGTATATAAATGTGTTCTGCCCTCCCTTTTTCTCTGAAAGTTCTCAATTGTACTATTGTTAATTCAAACTCAGGTGATTAATTTAGTCCCATTAATTCCATTCCAGCATAAGGGCTTTTGCTTCTGTTTATGGTCAAATGAAAGAGAAACAAAGCAAAAAACCTGCAGCCCGCAATGAGAAGCATAACAATTGCACAGAAACTAAGAATGTACCGTAAGCTATACCCCATTGAGTTCAATAGTTCTGAATCCCAGATACAGTACATAACATATTGTAGGCAAAGGACAGGGAGAGCCTGAGGGTGGAGTCAAGAGAGGAATCAGCCTGAAGTAATTACCGTATTTTTCAGAGTATAAGATGCACCTTTCCCCCCTAAAAGAGGCTGAAAATTTGGGTGTGTCTTATACTCCGAATGTAGCTTTTTCTAAGCTGTTTTTTTTAGCCGTAACGAAGTGCTAACAATTTTCCCGGCTCTTCCTGGCTTGCAGGCTTGTTTTCATTGCTACTCCCTCCGAAAAAGGTTTTTTCAGCCCTAACGAGGTGCTAACGATCTTCCCGGCTTGCAGGATTTTTTCATTGCTACTCCCTCTGAAGAAGGTTTTTTTCAGTCCTAAGTCTTTGCAGGTGTGTTTTCATTGCTACTCCCTCCAAAGAAGATTTTTTTCAGCCCTAACCAGGGGATAAAATAATGTGCTGAAGCTGACCAGACTAAGGATGCTAGCCAGATGAATACCTGGTAGGTAGATTTCCCCCCCTATTTTCCTCCCCAAAAACTAAGGTGCGTCTTATACTCCGAAAAATACAGTACGTTTCCACAAATACTCTAAGTCCAACCCCTCTTGAATCCTGTTAACTCTTATCTAGGGCCAATTTAGCATTGACTGTTAGTGGACTAGATCCTTGTGTATAGGCATCAGCGATATATCATCTTAACATGTGGTCCTGAGTCTTTGCGCGTGACACATATTGCAGATTGCATAGTTCACATTACCTATCACAAGTGGTTATATTTTCACAGTACAGGAAAGTGATGATGATGAAGATGATGATGACGATGATGTAAAATACAAATAAAAATATAAAAGAAAGGAAAACCTTGATGTGTGATGAAGAAGCAGACCTCCATATTTTCCATTGTGGGAGATGCTGCTATTTAAATTTTGAGATTTTGAAAGAAAGATCCAACACTCTCTTTCTTTTTATGACCCTGTAATCCCTTGTCTAACCCCCTTCGGGGTGGAGGCAAGATGGAGTCAGGGCGACTAAATGGAGCTGAGCATTTATTGACCGGATGCCCTTCCTGACACCTATGCAGAGTTCACAGCAAATATTTACTCTTTGCGCCCAGATAGAGAAACATCATACACATTTGTATTTTTGTTAGCCGCTCAGAGTCCCTGAGGAGTTGAGCGGCATATAAATGCAAGTAATAAATAAATAATAAATAAATAAATCTGCCACTGCCTAAGATCGAATTCACAGCCTCCTGATTGTGAGGCAAGTGTCTCCACCTCTAGGCCACCACGCCACTCAAACAAAGATCCAATACTAATAGACTGAAAATATTGGGGTTTTTTTCTTGTTATTGTTGGATTCGATATTGGCAGACTTATTGCACGGCTATTTTAATCATATAAACACAAATAGATGGTTGGAAGCAACCCACTCAGGACTTCAACATGGGGGAAATTTTAATTATTTGCCTCCCGTGTAATTTTAATGCTTCGCCAGTTCAGTTGAGTGCAATGGGAAGGAGGCTCTCAATGTTTCAGTCATTAGTACCATTTTGATTCTTACAATATCACTGCCAGCAATTGTTCTTAGGATTCTGTGGTTAACAATGTTAGTTCATTGTCATGATTTAATTCAATAGTGCTTAGCTACCATCAGCATTCCATTAAAAATCATATATGCCTTGTCAGTCAATCCATTAATCTTTTAATCTATCAGCATCTTAATAAGCAACGTCTTATCCAAAGGATCTATTGAAAATTCATATTCAGATCCATTAGTGATTGTCTTTAGTTTCCTTGTCTCTGCAGCTGACATTTTCCACAATTAAAGCAGAGTTGCAATTGATTTTTCCCCTCATTCTTTTTTCCTTTTCCTTTTTTAAAAATGTCCCAAATGTTTATTTTTCTCCTCCTTATTCCCCTCCCAAAAGAAGCCACTTGAGGCTCTCTATTTATTCTCCATCATCTTTTTCTGACGGGTAGTCATTTTCTCCTACAATATCCCAGAATGATACTTCGTTTATAGCCCAGCAGAGAATGGAAATGATTATATGTAAAATGATAAATAATAATAAAATGATCTTTTGCTATTGCTAACGCTGGCAACAAGGGGGGGGGGGAGTCAGTGGGAAAACAATTGATTTATTGCCACTTTATATGATGAACCTCACTCCCAAGCAACAACTGGAGAATTTCTCCTCTTCCTTTAAAAGAAAAAAGACCAAATCAAAGGTCTACTCCAGTGATGGTGAACCTATGGCACGCGTGCCACAGGTGGCACGCGGAGCCATATCTGCCGGCACGCGAGCCGTTGCCTTAGCTTAGCTCCAACGCACATGTGCACGCTGGCCAGCTGATTTACGGCTCATGCTGAGGCTCTGGGAGGGCGTTTTTGGCTTCTGGAGGGCCTCCGGAGGCATTTTCGCCCTCCCCAGGTTCCAGGGAAGCCTACTGGGCCCACTGGAAGTTGGAAAATGGGCCATTTCTGGCCTCCAGAGGCATTAAATTATGGGTGTGGGCACTTGCACGTATGCAATAGCACGCGCACACACGCTTTCGGCACCCGAGGAAAAAAAGGTTCGCCACCACTGGTCTACTCCCTTCGTTCATTTTCTGCCCAAAAACAGAATGGTGAGTCCATTTGTGTTCCGTTCAAGTATAATTTCATGGCACACAAGTGTCACCTATGAATGAGTGTGATGACAGTTAAAGACCCTGGTTTGAGACCCAAGTGCTGCATGATGGGGTGAGTTCCTGTACTTGCTCCAGCTCCTGCCTATGTAGCAGTTCGAAAGCATGCAAATGCAAGTAGATAAATAGGTACCATTTCTGTGGGAAGATAACAGTGTTCCATACTCCGCGGCGATAGTCATGCTGGTCACATAATTATGGAAGTGTCTTCAGAAAAGACTGGCTCCCTCAGCTAAGAAACATAGCTGAGCACTGCCTCTTAAGTCAGACACGACTGGAGAGGGGGAACCTTTACCTTTTAAACCCAATTTGGGAACCGCCAGGTATGCTAAATCTTAGCTAGAATTACTAACCTTAATTTTCCCATCCTAACTTTCCAAACACATCTTGAGGTTGCCAGATTGGGGCTAGGTTGCCTTACTAGGAGTGCTGACTCTACCCACGTGGAGCCTCATGGTGGTATGGTTTTGAACAGTGCTTGTGTTGAAATGCTATTTTTTTGTACTACAGTGATCCCCGGAGGAATCCACGTACACAACTGGAACAAGCTGTAGTAACCATCCTCATCCTGGCCTTCACTCATCAACTCCATCTTCATCTTCATGGTCATCCTCATCTTCAGTTTCTTATTTGCATTCTGTATAAGGTAGTCCTCCTTGATCCTATCTATGTGCCAGTTGGGTTGCTCTAAAATCACAATTTTCACCAGCTTGAGTCTTGATCTAATAGTCTTGCTAAACTTCGTATAGGGATCAGTATAGATTTTACAAATAGGCTCAGTTTATAGTTAAAATATTCAGATAGTGGTCATGTTCCCATGAAGTACACCATCTAGTCATGCCTACTTACCGTATTTTTTGGAGTATAAGACGCACCTTTTTCCCCCAAAAAAGAGGGTGAAAATCTGGGTGCGTCTTATACTCCAAATGTAGCCCCGCCCAGCCTCTCAAACAGAGGTTTCAGAGGCTGAAAAAAGCCTCTGAAACGGAGCTTCAAGCCTCTGAAACGGAGCTTCAGAATAAAAGCCTCCGAAATGGAGTTTCATACTCTGAAACGGAGCTTCAGAATAAAAGCCTCTGAAATGGAGTTTCATACCCTGAAACGGAGCTTCAAAATAAAAGCCTCTGAAACGGAGCTTCATACTCTGAAATGGAGCTTCAGAATAAAAGCCTCTGAAATGGAGGTTTCAGAGGCAGAAAAAAAAGCAAGGAGCAGACCTCACAACCAATGAACCTGTTGCTAAAATTCACCTCTGGGAACAGCTGATTGGAGGTATTCCGGGAGGCCGATCCACCCGCCAATCAGTTTTTTTCTTATTTTCCTCCCCAAAAACTAAAGTGCATCTTATACTCCGGTGCGTCTTATAGTCCGAAAAATAGGAGTATTCCAATGTTCACCAGAAGGTTGAGTCTTTTCATCAATTCTTTTGTTCAACAACAAAAGCAAAAAAATTGCTAGGATCCCAAACATTTTGTCTAGGCACAAAACCTTAGGAAACCTAGCTACGGTTGCAGGTTCTCCACCTTAATTACAGTTTGTTTAGTGACCATTCAAAGTTACAACAGCACTGGAAAATGTAACTTATGACCCTTTTTCCACAGTTATGACCTTTGCAGCATCCCCATGATCATTTGATCCAAATTCAAACACTTGGCAACTAGTTCATATTTATGATGGTTGCAATATCCCAGGGTCATGCTATCACCTTTTATGATCTTCTGACAAGCAAAGTCAATGGGGAAGCCAGATTCACTTAACAACTGGGTTACTAACTTATCAATTGCATAGTGACTTAACAACTGTGGCAAGGAAGGTCATAAAATGGGACAAAACTCACTTAGCAAATGGCTCACTTAATAGCAGACATTTTGGGCTCAATTGTGGTCATAGGTCGGGGACTACCTGTATACCAATTAAAAGGTGTTGTGATGTTGGTAGTGGCCAAAAGTGTCCTATGCTTTCCCGTATCCATGAAATCCAAAATTCCCTCCAACCGCTACCCTCCAGATAGACTTTGGAGCCGATAGTCCCAAAGGCAATTATTCAAGAGGCAACTGGACTTTCTGTCGTTGTTTTTTTGAGATCTTTTGCTTCCCGTCCAAGAACCTTCTTCAGCTCTGACTGGATGGTGGGGAATGGAAGGATTTATGCTCCTTGCAGACAGCTGGTCATTTGCATACTTTTAGAGAGTCATTGAGGCCACTTGGAGGTTTGTCTGTGTCCTCAGGATCACCTGAGTAGTGTAAATGGGTGTGGAGCCTTCTTGGAATTGCTGAAAGGACTGTGTTGTACACTGGAGATAGAGGATGTTGTATCCCATCCCCATTGAGAGAGGGCTGTTCAATCTTAAGATGGCCTCTTTGACCCTTCTTTCAAACTAGTATGAGCAAATGGTTGCACCACTCAAGTGACCCTGAGGACACAGAAAAATGTCCAAGTGGCCTCAACTGCTCTCCAAAAAGAATGCAAATGACCAGCTGCCTGCAAGGAATATAAATCCTTCCATTCCCCACTAGCCTGTCGGAGCTGAAGAAGCTTCTTGGATGAGAAGCGAAACATCTTCAAAGAATAACAAGAAAAACCAGTTGCCTCTTGAAAAAGCACCTTTGGGACAACCATGACCTGAATGAAAATCTCCGTAGACATTTGGAGCTGATGTAACCCATTTCCTGCCCTTGTTTTTACTTGCCCCAATAAACTGTCAGAGCTTTGGACAAAAAGTTGCTGTGTTACATTATTTTCATCATGCGATGAACCAGTTGCTTTATTGGACAAAGCTGTCTTCCAGTAATTCCAGGATTTCTCATTGGTGGGTGAAGTAATCCCTCGTACTTCATTTCCTCTGATTTGTGGGGGGCATCAGCCAGGAATTTCAATGAAGGTTCGGCTGCAGAAGTTCCAGCTAAAATGGAGCCGTACAGTAATTTATCCATAAAAAGGATTGCCTGTGCCAGTGAGGAGGTGTATAAGAACAAATGGAAGGAGCGGCTGCTAAATCAGACATGGGAACCAATCTTCTTTCTCTCATGTCTACCTGCCTTTTTAGGGCCCATACGCTTTTGTGACAATTTGAGAAAAGTCAGATTCCACTGGTGAATAAGACCAAAGGCAGAAATATTTAAAAGGCATGTTTTCTTCCTTTTTCCCCTTACACATCGTCTCTTCTCTTCTCTTCCTTCTTTTCCCCCTATTTCTCCCTCTATTACTCTCTCTCTCTAGCTCTCTTTTTCTGTCTTCCTTTCCTTTCCTTTCCTTTCCTTTCCTTTCCTTTCCTTTCCTGCCCTTCCCTTTCCTTTCCTTTCCTTTTCTTTCCTTTCCATTCCATTCCATTCCTTTCCTTTCCTTTCCTTTCCTTTCCTTTCCTTTCCTTTCCTTTCCTTTCCTTTCCTTCCCTTCCCTTCCCTTCCCTTCCTTTCCTTTCCTTTCCTTTCCCTTCCTTTCCCTTCCTTTCCTTTCCTTCCCTTCCCTTCCCTTCCCTTCCTTTCCTTTCCTTTCCTTTCCTTTCCCTTCCTTTCCCTTCCTTTCCTTTCCTTTCCATTCCATTCCATTCCTTTCCTTTCCTTTCCTTTCCTTTCCTTTCCTTTCCTTTCCTTTCCTTTCCTTTCCTTCCCTTCCCTTCCCTTCCCTTCCTTTCCTTTCCTTTCCTTTCCTTTCCCTTCCTTTCCCTTCCTTTCCTTTCCTTTCCATTCCATTCCATTCCATTCCTTTCCTTTCCTTTCCTTCTTTCCTTTCCATTCCATTCCATTCCTTTCCTTTCCTTTCCTTTCCTTTCCTTTCCTTTCCTTTCCTTTCCTTCCTTTCCTTTCCTTTCCTTTCCATTCCATTCCATTCCTTTCCTTTCCTTTCCTTCCCTTCCCTTCCCTTCCCTTCCCTTCCCTTCCCTTCCCTTCCCTTCCTTTCCTTTCCTTTCCCTTCCTTTCCCTTCCTTTCCTTTCCTTTCCATTCCATTCCATTCCATTCCTTTCCTTTCCTTTCCTTCTTTCCTTTCCATTCCATTCCATTCCTTTCCTTTCCTTTCCTTTCCTTTCCTTTCCTTTCCTTTCCTTTCCTTTCCTTTCCTTTCCTTTCCTTTCCTTTCCTTTCCTTTCCTTTCCTTTCCTTTCCTTTCCTTTTCTGCCTTTCCCTTTCCTTTCCTTTCCTTTCCTCTCCTCTCCTCTCCTTTCCCCTCCTCCCTCCCTCCCTCCTTCCTTCCTTCCTCCCTCCCTCCCTCCCTCCCTCTCTCTCTGACACGGTCTAGCTCTTGCTAACATTAATTCAAAGGCGATTTTCAACACAGAATGAAAAAAAGCAATTAAAATACCCCAAAAGACATTTAAATTCAATAAAGAAATTAGACAATGCTGATTCAGGTAAACCATACTCAAAGCTATAATTTCCAGTGCTTTAAGTGTGGCCTTCTTCCAGTGAAATAAAGTAAAACATCTTCAACCAGTAACTGGACGATGGCCAGATGGGCTGGACATTTTGGAAATTGTAATTTCAATACATCTGAAAACTGTAGGTGTGGAGAAGACTAATATGGCCAAGGAAGAGAGTGCATTTTTGGAGAGACAATTCCGCAACTAAAGTCCTCCACATTAAAAAGTCATTTCCCTTTGCTGAATAATCTTCAAGTTCAGAGGGGTTATTACAGGAGGACACAGTCTTTAAAAATAACTTAAAACATGCAAAATATTATAGTACAAAAACAAAACTTTGAATTTGGCTCTAAAGTGAATCAATAACCAAGGGTTTTATGTTAAAAATAGGGGCATGACTTTGAAGGAAGTATATTGTTGGTAATTCAGCAAACCACACTAGCTAAAATTCTAGTTCCTGTGGGTAACATTGGGCTGCCTGGGAAAACTAGCCTGGAAATGAAATATCTGCAAGAAAAAGAAAAGAAGAAGCTTGCCAAGAACTCAACAATTCAACCTGAGCTACATGTATTCTCCGCTACTAAAAGTTTGAGCTTCCAAATAGGTTTCAAGAGCATCTTAATCTGCAAATTTATAATATTCCAAGACAAATTATCTGACAGATTATTTCACAACTCTACAAGCTCGTGTGAGTTATAGAAACATGAGTTTCATATTAGGAAAAAGAGAAGCTAACCAAATCCAGAAGACCTATGAAACCATTTTTAAAACGGACTTTTTGTCAGAATATACCAGGATACCACTGACATTTCAAGGTGGCTTCAGTCAATTCCATAGCAAAAGTTCAGCATTTCATATATGTTTAAATGGTATAATGGGCCCACATTCCCAGAAGTAAAAAAATAAAAATGGGTGGCACCAGATCAAAAATTTCGAACAAACCCCATAACCTCGTAAGCAATTGCACCAAAAATGTTGAGTGACCCCGGAATTAAACTCTTGCAAAATATTAAATTGTACAATCATCATGCTCAATCCTATGAGAAATCATAATCAGCATTCTGGGAACCATCCAGAACCAATAAATGAACAAATCCAATCTTATGAATTAGCCCCTGTGCCTTACAAGTATACTCTTCTAGCCTTCATTTCAAATTGTTAATTTAATTCATTCTAGGCTTGTTGCCTTAGTTAACAGATTAACAGAGTTGGAAGGGATCTTGCAGGTCATCTAGTCCAACCCCCTGCCCAAGCAGGAGACCCTTACATCTGCCTCTACCTAGGATTGAACTCACAACCTCCTGATTGTGAGGCAAGTTGTGGAAGAATTGCTGAGAAGTATGAGACCTCAGCGGGTATGTACATCTGACAGAGGTTCCAAACAATTCTAGGTAGGCCCAGATTTTCAGTCTGATGTTTTCCACCTGATACCTCTGTGTCACGATGTGAATATTGTCAGTTGTGAGTCTATGTAGGGTGATGCATCCCTATTCTAATATTATGGTACTTCCCAATATAAGCAGAACACGTGATATGATGTTTTGCGCATGTCTACATTCCTATCCACCATTAATCACTTCTGATGTGCCTTCCGAACTGGAAGGTTGTGTTACTTAGCAAAGATGTAGATTATTCAGGATTTATTGTTTTTATACTGAAATAAATATTTTCTATTAGACATTTAATCTCGGTTTTATTTCTAAGTAAGTAGTACTTCTAATCAAGTAAAAGATTCAAATATCGCCTCTATGGGGAATTCTTCCCTTAGCATGGTAGCAATCAGACGGATCGAACCTTATCTCAAGTTAACACTCTGGTTGATCTAATTTGGCTGGTGACTCTTCCTCTGAATTGGAATATGAGCTGCTATCCAGGATAAGAGGCCAAAACTCAACTCACTTCCAAAGAGGACATAAACAATTTAAACCTGAAGGAACCCTAAGTGTTGCATGCACAGGTATAAGAAGCAGGGTGGTATTCACTTACTTTCTATACCAGTTCGCAAATGTGAGCACGCGCGCACGCTCACTTTGGTCACGCGCACGTTTTCTGCACCTGCACGTGGCCTTTTGCGCATGCACTTTGCTCACGCGCAGCTTGCACGCATGCGCGCAGCTTCAAAAAGTTCCTCAATAGGACAGCATAGTGCCGGGACGGGTGGGCAGGCAGGCCCACCCGCAGGTCACTATTACCAGTTCGCCCGAACCGGTCCGAACCGGCTGAATACCACCTCTTTTAAGAAGACTAGAATGTGTCTTCTGTGCCTTCTTTGTCTGCTCCGTAGCCCTTGTTAACTTCAGATCCCCTGGTTATTGCCAATAATATATTCCAGTAATTCCCTTTCATGGTTCAAAGGAGCCTTCTCCATACAAAAACATTTCTCCCTTTATTATTATTTTTTTATCTCTGCAGTGATGGCTGGGCCGACAGGTATGATGTGACAGATGGCTACCAGCGTGAAGCTGCTGGTGGAATAACAATCAAGCTCCAGTCTCCAGGTGTGAAATGGTTTGATGATTATTACCTGAAGCTTCAGCCAGAAACCAACCAGCGAAATCCGTGGTTTCAGGAATTTTGGCAGCACCGGTTCCAGTGCCGACTGAAGGGGTCCCCACAGGAGAACCCCAAATTCAACAAGACCTGCATCAGTAAGTCTTCTGACTTTTACATCTTTATGTAATTGAAAGCCAGTCGTTATTCCAAGTGGTTTGTTATGTCCAGGTGTAATTTATTATTTCTAATTTATATTAGAAAAAGAGCTTATCTTGCAGCGTTCAATCCGAGTCGGCCACCGGGACCAGAGATTTTTTCTTCCAAGCTTTTGGACTCATGATGGAGCCCATCCTCAGGGAACTGGGCTGTTCTGTGTTTATGTGGTGCCTGGTTGTGTGTGTGGCTTTTGGTTCTTAACTGGGATCTTGATGGCTTACAATTGTTGGAAGAAATGTCCATCTGGGTTCAATTCCAAGTGGGGAGAAAGACACTGGAAACATGGAGACTGCTTGGAAGGACGGTTTAATGGTGAACAGGACCACATGGGTTTTAGGTGCTGGGTAGCTGAACACATGGAGGAGATAGATAGATATATGTATACCCTCTCTTGGGCCTTGCCTTTGAGCTTCCTGTTCCTGTGCAAGAAATGTATCCTATTGGCTGTCAGACTCCCAGGGGGCAGGGGTCTTAGCTAACTTTGTAGGCTGCCTGTGTCCCAGGCTTGGTTGAATCTTGCTGGGTGATACAATGAAGGGCAATTTCCTATTGTGGCTGAATAGCTTTGCCCTGAAGGATAATCCCATCATACTGGAGCTGAGGTCTTTTGTTTTGCAGATAGACTGGCCCAGTCTTTTGTCTTGTAGATAAGCTGGCACCAAAATATCTGCTGGGGGCAGGGAGCTGGGGTCTTTTGTTTCTGTTTCCTTTAATATTTTTTTATTCCTCTTTTAGGGGAAACATTCTGCCTTTTTAATATTTCCTAGAATATTTCCTTCTTTTGGAGAGAGGTGGGTGCTAACTTTCTACACTATTAAGTCATTGGTTATTGTTTCCTGTGCTGACACATACTTAGGTACTTAGGAGCCGAGGACATGGCAGCACAAGGAAACAACAACCAATGACTTCATAGGCAGCCATCAACACCCCAATTAACAACTAAAAGCCACACAGAAACCAGGCACCACGTAAAACCAGGCACCTCCGCCCTGAGTCCTTAGGGAGTTGGGCGGCATATAAGAATACCAAAATAAAATAAATAAATAAATAAATAAATAAATAAATAAATAAATAAATAAATAAATAAATAAATAAATAAATAAATAAATAAATAAATAAATAAATAAATAAATAAATAAATAAATAAATAAATAAATACTACACATAGAACAGCCCAGTGCACACGTTCTGGAGAGAGTGCAGTTCCCTGAGGATGGGCTCCAGCCTGAGTCCAAAAGCTTGAAAGACTAAACCTCTAGTCCCAGTGACCGACTCAGATTGGATCCTGCAAATTTATTCTGAAACACCTATATTTGCCTTCGTGCAAAAGAGCTTATCTGGATGAACACGATGGTACTGCTTTTAAATATTCTCTGTTGCAGTGAGTTAGAGAAAATGGAAGTGACCATTTCAAATTATGATTTATAGATTAAATAAGATGGTTGTTCTATTTGGTTGGTTTGTTTCCTAAGCCAAATCAAGATGTGCTCATGGAAAATACACAAAATCTGTAGAACAGTGGTGGGATTCAATTTTTTTTACTGCCGGTTCTGTGGGCGTGGCTTGGTGGGCGTGGCGTGGCTTGGTGGGCGTGGCTTGCTGGGCGTAGCAGGGGAAGGATACTGCAAAATCTCCATTTCCTCCAGATCAGCTGGGACTCGGGAGGCAGAGAATAGATGGGGGCGGGGCCAGTCAGAGGTGGTATTTACTGGTTCTCCGAACTACTCAAACTTTCCGCTACCAGAACTGGTCAGAACCTGCTGAAACCCACCTCTGCTGTAGAACTGTTCTTATTTTTAAACCTACAGGTTCTGTAGTTACCTAGAGCGTTTGTGATAAATGCAGTGTCAGATTACATTGCGTTACTGGACAACCTGTGACCCGCTGAGTTTTCCTTTCAGAGATATTTCCTTACCTAAACAGAAAAATAGAGTGACCATTTCATTAAAGAAGAAAGATGTGTAGCAAAAGAAATATAGATGTTTTTCATTTCACAAAGGACATTTTGGATGACAATATTTGTGGCTGATGTGTCATTCTTTAGCAATACTGTAATGTTTTCATTTCTTTTTTTCCTTGGCTTAAAGCAACAGACAGCTGACTGTGCTGGGATATCAATTTATCCAGAGAAATCAGCACATTTTCTATGGGTTGTCCTTGTGCTTTATGTATAGTGAGAACAAATATTGTTTTACTGTCTTTTAAATTGCCTAATTGCTTTAAGCCACCCAGAGTCACTTGATTGAATTGGATGGCAATAAAAATTGAATGAATGAATGAATGAATGAATGAATGAATGAATGAATGAATGAATGAATGAATGAATGAATGTATGAATGAATGAATGAATGAATGAATGAATGAATGAATGAATGAATGAATGAATGAATGTGTCTGCTGAAGAGGGACATCTTCATTTTCTGATAAATTGAGCGTAATTCTTGGAATCATGGCAATATCATTTTTTAACACACCAATGTTTGAATCTCACACAATGAGATTCTTATGGAGTTCTTCTCATATGTGTTCTACTGAAAAGTCTTGGAAGATCCAAGTTCCTCATTAAAATAATGGGAGATCCTATCTTCAATTCTGGTTTATGTGGTGACAATCCAGAAAATTCAATTCAATCAAGGAAGCCTGTTGGGAATTGAGTAGCGTTAGCCCATCCACATCTTTTCATTGATGGAAGTAGCCAAAATAGAAGCAGTTCCTCTAATTTAAATTGTACACATAATTTTATTTTTTAATATATTTTAATATAATACTATAGCTAGCAAGATTTTGACAATTCTCAGCCTGCCATTCAGTTGCTGACCATTGTTTCATTCCTCCTTCATTGTTTTTCTTGATAAATGTTTTATAATTGGATCAGAGAACTTCTTGTCACGATGTGAATATTGTCAGTTTGTGCATCTCTATGTTTTTTACTATTTCTTATATCTATGGTCAAGCAGACATATGATATATTCTATTACGCATGTCTGCATTCCTGAGGTCAACTCCTTTCTCCTTCTCTTCGCCATTTCTACCGAAGGTAGAAGTGATTTATTCATTAGCTGATAAGATGTAGCCTAATAAGGATTCTTTTTATTACTTTTCTACTGAAATAAATATTTTGTTAATTAGATTTGAATCTTTGTTTTATTTTCTAAGTAAGAATGTTTTCAAAAGGGAAGCAAAGATCCATCGGCCTCCGGAGGATTCATTCCTCCCCCTAACACTTCTGTTAGAAATATCTTTATGCATGGGACAACCCGGTATAAAATGGACATCTTTAAGGCATCATCAAAGCACCATCCATTGGGTTTCACAATTCCTAACAGAGTTATGGAGTCATAAAATTCAGTACCAATGGAAGGGTTTTAAAAATGCCATAAATCTCATGTGTTTGTCTTATCTTGCAAGATTTCAGGCGAGAATGCTTGAGTTTCCAGCATTCTCATCTTAGATTAGAGCAGCGGTTCCCAACCTTCCAAATGCCGCGACCCACGACCCGCCCCCGCACCCCCACTGTGACCCACCCTGCCGCTGCCATTTGGGTTCTTTTACCCTCTGCGCATGTGCAAAGCGTTCTGCGCATGCACAGAAGATAAAAGAACCCAAATGGCGGCATCCGGACGAAGTCTCCAGATCTGGGCGAGGTCTCCGCTCGCTTCACGTGTTGCCTCTGGGAGCTTTTCGAGCCCCGTCGCGAAAGGCATGCGTGACTTCGGCGGAGCTGGGACAGGCGGCTTCCCGGAGAGAGCCACCCCCTTCGCGCCAGGGGTAAAATGCTCCCAGTTCGCTCTTGCCTGTCAGTCGTCACAGAGCCGATGGAGTCGGTGGCGGTCTGGATGCCGCCATTTGAGTTCTTTTGCCCTCTACGCATGCAGAACGCTTTGCACATGCACAGAGGGCAAAAGAACCCAAATGGCAGCGGTGGGGTGGGTCGCGGTGGTGGGGCAGGTTGTGGGGCGCGATATGGCCAGGCTTGTGGCAGTGGGGGGAGTTGAGGATGTCGGGGCGACCCCTGGAAAATGGTTGTTCGACCCCCAAAGGGGTCGCGACCCCCAGGTTGGGAACTGCTGGATTAGAGCATTTGGAGACTTGCAAAATTTTGGTAGAGAGACAGTATTATGTAAGTAGGCAGGGAGGCAGGGAGAAGGGGGAGGGGGAGGAGGAGAGGAGAGGAAAGAAAGGAAAGGAAAGGAAAGGAGAAGAAAAGGAAAAGGAAAGAACAGAAGAAGGAAGGAAGGAAGGAAGGAAGGAAGGAAGGAAGGAAGGAAGGAAGGAAGGAAGGAAGGAAGGAAGGAAGGAAGGAAGGAAGGAAGGAAGGAAGGAAGGAAGGAAGGAAGGAGAAGGAACAGGAGGAAAGGGAAGGGAAGGGAAGGGAAGGAGATAGATTTAATGTTTGGCATACTTGAGAAGATTGACCTTTTTTTCTAGCCCTTTGAAATAATTAAACTAGAAGCAGAATATCCCTATAGCACAAGGGGCAATCTTTGATCAAATCCTAAGCCATTAATTCTTCAATCTATATTTCGTTCCTTGTTATTCAATTGGCATGGGCTGACTACTTTAACAAAATACACAGAAGTGAAGTCCCAATAAACCTCGCCCGGTTTTTATCAGATAACTTTTGTGAATTCACTTAATCCAAGATTTGTCTACAGAGAACATAATCAACAAGGAACTAGCCCAGTAAGGCAGCTCAAACCCTAACAGATCAAGATTTATCCCACCTTTGAAAGGAATCTAAAAGAACGCTATTTATCCTCAAAGAGGCTGATTATTATGATTATACACGTCAGAGTTGCTGGAGCGACTCCAATTGCGGTTAAATGACTAGTGTAATTAATTGCACAGTGCATGCACACTTAATTTTGAGGATGAATACTTTGCAAAAGTTTTGCATATTGCAACATCATCTGCTGCTCAGCGTTTCACTTAATTTCAATTAAGATGCATTCTGTGGGCCATCCTTTCTCAAAGCTATTGTGCTTATTATTTTTAATTAGAAAGAGACAATCGTTGAGTAAGATAGTATGTCTGTTTCCTTTGCATCCCCCTCTTGTTGATACTTTTTACTGCTATGTAAGTATTCATGTCTTTACGTATGTATTTAATTGATTTATTCAGCCTCCCGCACAAAATGGCACAAGATGGGATACATTTAAAATATAAAAAAAACAGGGAGAACAGGAAAAAGCTGTCGTAAGATATAAAATCATGCATTTCCATGTCTTAAAAAGTAATGTAAACTTATTACGGAGGCAATCCAACCACGAATCGTATTGGATGGAATTACAAAAATGAACTTCTGAGAAAAACTCCCCAAAGTGCTTTTTCCAAAAAGCAACTGGACTTTTTGAGGTTTTTTTTTTTCCTTGAAAACATTTTGCTTCTCATCCCAGAATCTTCTTCGATTCTGAAGTTCAATTCAGTTCAGAACTGAAGAAGCTTTTTGGATGAGAAGTGAAATGTTTTCAGAGGGGGTGGGAAACAAGGAAGTTCAGTTGCCTTTTGGAAAAAGCACCCCAGGGACAGCCATGACCCCGATAATTGAGAAGCTCCATAGACTTCTCAGAAAAAGCTTGGGCTATAAGACTTTAAGAAAAGCAGGCTGGATTTCTGATTCTTCGGCGATAGGCATTCTTTAAGTCATTTAGGAATAAAAAGACGTTTTGTGACATGGAATGCAGGAATAGATTCAAGGGCCACCACACTCGGGGTTTCATAGCCTATTATTCCTGTCTCTTGCAGTGTCTTTTCCCTCCACTCTAACCCATGGAAGGAGGAACAATTATACAATAACAGATGGTTAACAGAGGGGTTTGAAAATTAGTGTAATGTTTGAGCTAACCTGTTGACGGGTTTCCCCCTCTTCTATTTTTCTACATATATATTATGAGAGACTCTCTCATCTGGAATCCTTCTTTATTTAATACAGTATATTTGTCAAATAAGAATGGGAAAGCTTATAATTATCTATAGACCTTTCATGTAAAGTGAAGAGAAGCCACCAGGTTATTTTTAAAAATAACTTTCAGCACCCAGCCGGGGTGGATTCTTTATATTCAGTTTAGATATTTTTGACATTTGGGGGAGAGGCATCTCTTTTTTCCCTGTCTTTTGTACACACACACACACACACACACACACACACACACACACACACACACACAACAATTTTCCCCTCTATTGTTACTCTTCAATGTTAATTACCACACACAAAACAGCCCAAAGCACACAGAGAAGTTCCTTGAACATTTACAACATTCACAACTTCTGGAGTCAGGTTGTTCCACTGATTAGAACAGAACAGAACAGAACAGAACAGAACAGAACAGAACAGAACAGAACAGAACAGAACAGAACAGAATAGAATAGAATAGAATAGAATAGAATAGAATTCTTTATTGGCCAAGTGTGATTGGACACACAAGGGATTTGTCTTTGGTGCATATGCTCTCAGTGTACATAAAAGAAAAGATACATTTGTCAAGAATCATGAGGTAAAAAACACTTAATGATTGTCATAGGGTACAAATAAGCAATTAGGAAACAATCAATATTAATATAAATCGTAAGGATACAAGCAACAAGTTACAGTCATACAGTCATAAGTGGGAGGAGATGGGTGATAGGAACGATGAGAAGATTAATAGTAATAGTAATGCAGCCTTAGCCTTATTCTATTCTTTAAAAAAAACTTCTGGAGTCAAGTTGTTCCACTGATTAATTGTTCTGTCAGGAAATTTCTCCTTAGTTCTAAGTTGCTTCTCTCCTTGATTAGTTTCCACCCATTGCTTCTTGTTTTGCCATCAGGTGCTTTGGAAAATAGGATGACTCCCTCTTCTTTGTGGCAACCCCTGAGATATTGGAACACTGCTATCATGTCTCCCCTAGTCCTTCTTTTCATTAAACTAGACATACCCAGTTCCTGCAGCCGTTCTTCATATGTTTTAGCCTCCAGTCCCCTAATCATCTTTGTTCCTGAGGATAGGCTCCAACATGAGTCCAAAAGTTCGGAAAACAAAACCTCTGGTCCCGGTGACTGACACAGATTGGACCCTGTAACATTATCATGGGTCACATATATGTGCCTTCATTCGTTAGCTTTTCTCTTTTGTATTTTATCCTTCTTGGCAAATGAAAATAAATATATTTTATATATAAAAAAAGAAGGAGGAGGAGAAATTGAAAGCTGGTGTGGTGGGAGGAATGACCATGGTTGTGGTTAAATGAGGCTCCCACCCAGAGGTCGGTTCCTGCTGGTACGCTCTTACCTGTTGGTCGCCGCAGAGCCGAAGAAGCCGGTGGCGTTCGCGGCGCGGGGCTTCCCCTGCCCGTTTTTCCCCGCCCGCCTGGACGCCGCCATTTGTGTTCTTTGGCAAAGCAGAACGCTTTGCGCATGCACAGAGGGCAAAAGAAGCAAATGGTGGCATCTAGGTGGGCGGGGGAAAGCGGGCGGGGGAAGCCCTGTGCCGTGAACACCACCGGCTTCTTCGGTTCTGCGGCGACCAACAGGTAAGAGCGTACCGGCAGGAACCCACCTCTGCTCCCACCCCATTATTGTGACATAAAGGCCTCCCAGAATATAATCTTAACTTCAGGGGACAACTCAACTTCTTGTTCTTGTAAACCATGAAAAGGAAGAACCTGACGATGGGACGAGCGCATGGCACAACATAGAAGATCAAACCCAACAGGACAAGATTCAGTGGTCCATCTGAATTTGAAAGACACAGGCCACTCTTTTGAAGACAGCAAAGTCCACAGCTTGGATAGAGAGGATCCTTGGTTTGAAAGAGGGGTCAAAGAGGCCATTTATGTTAACACTGAGCAGCCCTTTCTCAACAGATGGAGAGAGATAACACACCACCTATCTCCAGTCTACAATGCAGCAATTCCTAAAAGATTCCACAACCAATTGCTCTCTGATTCAGGTGACCCTGAGGGCAAGCGAGTGCTAACTACCAGATGACTGCAAAGAAATACAATCCTTCCATTCCCCCACCCCAATCCGGGAAGAACCTATCCTTCCTCCCCCCCCAACATACAATCTCAACTATCAGTACCTATCCTTCCATCCCTCCCGTGCAGGCCTGAGGAGAGTGGGGTGCAGCCGGTACATTGTTCCGGGGCCCATGGAGCTCAAAGGGGGCCCATGAAGGGGAAACAAATTTTAATTTTTTTTTTTTACAAAACCAAAATTTTAAAAAGAGAAACAGTTTCTTCATTTATGAATATATTTTATATTTCATTTCAGTTTATGACTGCTTATGAAATGTCACCTCAAAAATCTGGAGCTCAAAAACGCAAGGAAAAACAGGAACGTGGTGAGATTAATAAAAACAGGTGACAAACGCCTTTTCAATTTGACATTAAATGCAGTGGCGGCACTCTCGTGCACATGGGTGGGTGGGGGCGCCTCTCCTGAGCGTGCATGCGCACACGTGCGCATGCGGACCCCCTTCCTTTTCAGTCAAGGCCTCTCCGAGCGGTGTGTGTGAGGTGAGCAGGAAAGGCCATGCAGCCTCCCCCCAAGTTTCTCATGCAGGAGACTGAGGAGTGCCTGGCAACAGCGGCCTCCCCTTCTGATGCCCTTTCTGCTGACGCAGAGGGGTCCGGAGGCGGTGGAGGTGGGAGCAGCAGCAGTGACTCAGAGGCCAAATGGTCATCGGCGGAGTCGCCTGAGGGACGGGAGGCCCAACCGAACAGAAAAGTCAACGCCAACGAGGCTGAGAAGGAGGAAGAGGAAAAAAGCAATGGGGGCCCATATTAGTCTTGTTCCAGCACTTAATAATCCTCTTGGCGGCCCTGCCCCCGTGATCACAACAGATGAAGTTTCGTGGATGAGAAACCAAACAGTTTGTTCTTCTTCCTCAAGGAAAAACAAAGCCCAGTTGCCTTTTGAAAAAGCACCTTTATTTATTTTATTTATTTATTAGTGAGATTTATATACCACCTCACAATGCAAGCACTCTCTAAGCGGTTTACACTAGTAAGCAATATATTTACATTGCCCCCATCAATCTGGGTCCTCATTTTACCTACCTCAGAAGGATGGAAGGCTGAGTCAACCTTGAGCCGGTGAGATTTGTACCGCTGACCTGCGGATCACAGTCAGCTAAAGTGGCCTGCAATACTGCACTCTAACCGCTGCGCCACCTCGGCTCGGCCCTTTGAGGCAACTGTGACCTGGATGACTGAGTACCTCCACAGACTGGTGGGAAGAAGTTTCTCTAACTTTGTGATTCTGGGCAGGAAGTAAGATCCTTGCTGCATTTTGTCCTACCGCTTCAGTTCCAGAAGGAGTACAGCAGCATGGAACATTGCAATATTTGGAAAGCTTCTATAGAAATGGAAATAATCCAGATTTAAATTGCCAGGTTTTACACCGATGCCATGGCGACTGCTTTCTGCTCAAGCTGGTTTCCCATTACAGAGCGACCGCAAATACACACACAGCCATTGACAATGCGTGAGTCTGAAAAAGTACAGCGGCAAAGTCATTCTCTGTAATCTTTCATAAAATGCACCAATAATGGCCCTCCTTCCTCCCCTACCCACACCCCTTCTGTTCTTTGCTTCAAAAGCTGCTTGGGTGAACAATATGCCCTTCTGCAAACAGCTCCAAGCAGAACAAAAGCCTCTGTGTGCTGCAGAAATTTTGCCTTTCCCCAGAATAAAAGAGCGAGGCAGATCCCGTGTGAATTTATCCAAACTGAGAGCAAACATTCTCTCTCTCTCTCTCTCTCTCTCTCTCTCTCTCTCTCTCTCTCTCTCTCTCTCTCTCTCTCTCTCTCTCTCTCTCTCTCTCTTCTCGTCTTGGTACTGTACAGTTGCGGAGTCCTTAACCGCCTCTTAGCATAAGTGGTTGATGCCATTTGAACTTGTGAAAAAGGCCGCGTTGAAGCACAGGATTCATATAGAATCCTGCGAGATCTGATGATGACTTCAAACTGGATGGCTTTCCCCCCCAAAAAATGCTGTATATATTTTTGTTAGCTGTATTTTTGTTAGCTGTAAAAGGAAACCAGGATAGCAATAGCACTAGCAATAGCACTTAGACTTATATACCGCTTCATAGTGCTTTACAGCCCTCTCTAAGCGGTTTACAGAGTTCAGCCTATTGCCCCCAACAATCTGGGTCCTCATTTTACCCACCTCGGAAGGATGGATGGCTGAGTCAACCTTGAGCCTGGTGAGATTTGAACAGCTGATCTGCTGAACTGTAGTGCTGCATTTTAACCACTGCACCACCTCTGTGCCAAAGTACATCAAAGCTGACGCCAGTCAGAGCATAGAAAAATTCAAAGAAGTAGTGTAAGATTGGAAGATAACAGAACAACAGAGTTGGAAGGGACCTTGGAGGTCTTCTAGTCCAACCCCCTGCACAGACAGGAGACCTTATACCCGTGATGGTGAACCTATGGCACGTGTGCCAGAGGTGGCATGCAGAGCCCACGCGCCTTGCCAGCTGTTCCTCTGCTCTTCTAATCTTTGCACGTGTCGGAACCCTGGCAACCCGAAGACCACGTGGTCTGGATTTTGTTTTTTCCTAGAAGATGTTTCGCTTCTCATCCAAGAAGCTTCTTCTGTTCTGATTCGCTCATGTTAGAAAGTATGACTTCATAGAAAGAGTAATGGAAGCTCGGAACCAACCTTCTAGCGGAGGGAGTGGGTCAATCATCAGTAACTGAGTTTAAACATGTTTGAGGTGAACACAGGTCCATCATCTGACAAAAATAAATAAAATATAAAAATAATAATTAAAAAATAATAAATTAAAAAATAAATTAAAACAAAAAAACAAAAAAAAAACACCAAATAAATTCAAGGATGGATCACTTACTTTCTATGCTTCTATAAGTCCATCTAATTCCTTATTTGGTTTCACCTGCTTCCTTGATGCTAGCATTTAAGATTTGTGGCTTGTATTTCCAGGATTAGCAAACAAACATTAAGATTAGTAACTGCTGAATGCCCGATTCTTTCATTTCCCCTTTTAAAAGCAATCTAAACTGGGAATTATCACTCCATCTGTTGGCAGCAAATTCACACTTCTGGGTTGTATTAAAGAATTGTTTAAAAGTAACTCATTTATTTCATCAATTGATTTCTTTGTGTACAAAACAATCCACTTGGGTGGATTTTTATCAGTCAAATCAAAGATAGAAAATAGATTATAACTACCAATGACATAGCCCATCATCAACCAAGTACAGGTAGTCCTGGATTTATGGCCACAATGGGACCAGAATTTCCATTGCTAAGCAAGGTGGTTGTTAAGTGAGTCATGCCCGATTTTATGACCTCTTTAGCAATAGCAATAGCACTTAGACTTATATACCGCTTCATAGTGCTTTACAGCCCTCTCTAAGCGGTTTACAGAGTTCAGCATATTGCCCCCAACAATCTGGGTCCTCATTTTACCCACCTCAGAAGGATGGAAGGCTGAGTCAACCTTGAGCCTGGTGAGATTTGAACAGCTGAACTGCTGAACTAGCAGTAGCCTGCAGTGCTGCATTTAACCACTGCACCATCTCGGCTCTCTTTGCCACTAAGTGAGTCACTGAATTTGTTAAGTGAATCCAGCTTTTCCCATTGACTTTGCTCATTGGAAACCAACTGGAAAGGTCACAAATGGTGATCATATACTGGTTGCCAAGTGCCTAAATGATGTTCTTGTGACCGTGGGAATGCTGTGATGGTCATAAGTGTGAGGACCAGTCCTAAGTTTCATTGCCTTTCTAAACAAATTGTCGCTAAAAAAATGGTTGCAAGTTGAGGATGCCAATACTATCCAGAAGATCGCCAACTTCAGGAAAGTGAGTAGTTGCTAACCTGGCCTTTCATGTGGTCCTCATCTTATAACCATTTGTTTAACAGCCATTCAAAGTTACAATAGTGCTGAAAAAAAGTGACTTATGACCAATCACACTTACAACCCTTGCAGCATCCGCATGGTCACATGATCAAAATGTGGGCACTTGGCAACCTATGGCATCTTCAGCATCCTGAAATCCTATGATTGCTCTTTGCAACCTTCCCAGCTGACTTCTGACAAGCAAAGTCAATGAGGAAGTTGGCAGGAAGTCCCAAATTGTAGTCATGAAATAAACCACTTAATGACTGCATTGCTTAACGATGAATTCTCTGGTCCTTATTCTGGGTATACGTTGAGGGCTACATGCAAAGTGTAGGAGTTCCATAAAACAGTCAAGACTCCTGAAGATCCATAACTCTGGATGTCAGAAGAAGGCATCATCATCATATCTTCCTTATTCAAGTTGATGGGTTATACCGGATTTTTTGGAGTATAAGACGCACCTTCCCCCCCCCTAAAAGAGGCTGAAAATTTGGGTGCGTCTTATACTCCGAATGTAGCTTTTTCGAAGCTTTTTTTCCCAGCCCTAACAAGGTGCTAACGATCTTCCGACTTGCAGGATTTTTTTATTGCTACTCCCTTCGAAGAAGTTTTTTTTTTCCAGGCCTAAGTCTTCGCAGGCTTATTTTCATTGCTATTCCCTCCGAAAAAGGTTTTTTCCAGCCCTAACCAGGGGATAAAATAATGTGCTGAAGCTGAACAGACTAAGGATGCTAGCCAGATGAATACCTGGTAGGTAGATTTCCCCCCCCTATTTTCCTCCCCCAAAACTAAGGTGCGTCTTATATTCCGGTGCATCTTATACTCTGAAAAATGCAGTATATGCCAAATCTGGTCATTCATCCATTGCCAGTTCTTGAATGAACATTTATCTTATTATAAATGGATCTATCAATACCATTTCAAAGCCAAGGTTTAGCAGTCTTTGTGCTGTCCCACTCACTCACAGCCACACACCATGGGTGTAAGGTGTCTTTATTAAGGCTTCTGAGCCTGAATTGTATTGCCCAGCGATTCCCTGTGCCGGCACCAGCTCAACCCCAATGAGTTCCACAGACTACTCAAATGAAGCCAACACTTGTCCTCAAGGCAAAGGCAAGTCCAATCCACTAGGCCAGGGGTGGGCAAACTACAGCTCTTTGTGGACCTGTGGACCAACTCCCAGAATTTCTGAGCCAGCCAGCCATGCATGGCTGGCTCAGGAATTCTGGGAGTTGAAGTCCACAGGTCCTCAAAGAGCTGTAGTTTGCCTACCCCTGCACTAGGCAAAAGCAAGTTCCAAAGGCAAAGGCAAATCCACAGGCAAAGGCAAATCCACAGGCAAGGCAAGGGCAACAGCTGAAGAGACATGACCCGAAGTTCAAGTCAAGGACACACAGCAAGGAAGCAAACACATTATTCCCAGCATCACCTCCATCTCTCTGCTGTGCTAAATAGCCAGCTTCTGGTGCAGCCCATCAAGAAGGGTGAGGCTTTCTCCTCGCAAGTAATCTGGCTGACCTTGTCTTCTCCTGCCTTTTCTCTGCCCTACGTGTTCTTGGATCAAGTGCAGAAGGCAGTTCCTCTTCCTCATCGCTGACTGGCTAAAGCTGCATGATTTCCCCACCTAAAGCCTTAGGGCTGTCCTGCTGCAGCTGTGCTTCAGCCAAATCCCTCTCAGATGGCTGCTTGGAGACATTGACCAACTCTCCTCCAGATGTGTCTGGAACTGGTTCATCCTCTGAGCTGACATCTGGAGAGGTATCTGGGGAAGCGTCCGGGGAGGAGTCATCACAGTCTTGAACTTCCTGATATTTCAGCTGTTCAAACTCTACTGTTAACCATGATTTCTTGAATAAATCAATATTAGCAGTATTCATATAATGATTAAACAACAGCCGAGTTCATGTTCATTGAATTGAATTAAATTTCAATTTAATGAAAATCAAACAAATCACCTTACCTTGTCCCAATCAAAGCTTAGCTTCAACAGATGTAGAGTGAATCTTTCCCATTTAAAAAAAACACCTTGCATTGCCTGTCTATGTTGTCTTGGACTAGACAAATCCATTCAAGGTTTGCAACTACTCAAGGTAGCACTAGCAATAGCACTTAGACTTATATACCGCTTCACAGTGCTTTACAGCCCTCTCTAAGCGGTTTACAGAGTCAGCCTATTGCCCCAAACAATCTGGGTCCTCATTTTACTGACCTTGGAAAGCTGGAAGGATGAGTAAACCTTGAGCCGGTCAGGATTGAACTCCTGGCAGTGGGCAGAGTTAGCCTGCAATGCTGCATTCTAACCATTGCGCCATCACGGCTCTACAGAACAGCAACGCTGTTATCTCCAGGGTGTCTCACCACATATAATATGATGGTCGTAGATCAAGATGGAGAGGAAGTCATAGCTATTTAACAAGCCATATTTCTGGGCCACAGCAGAAAATACCAATGCAGAAGGAACAAAGCAGGACCCAACGGGGATTATATGGTCATGGAAGATAACTGAATGTATGCCTCTGAGTAATTGGCACCACCAAGCAACAGATACATTTGGCACATTATAAGATCAAATAATGCATAATGTACAATAATGAATTCGACAGCAGCAGAGGAAATGTATATGTAGGCGGGAAAATAATAAGGCAGGTGTGGTAATAATGATGGAAAATCTCAGAATGCGCTCCAATGGGAAATCATCCCTCTTTATTAAATCTTAGAAAATATTGTTTGAGCAGCGATCTTTCCAACGCCAGTGTCATTTTATAATCAAAACTACTCCAGGGGCGGTGTAATTGGGCCCTACACTGTAGAATGGTAGACCAAAATTAAAAAAACATGTCCGTTGACTAGGGCAGGTTGCCCCTAAAACCCAAAGGTTTTTGAATTGATGCTCCTCGCATTCTTAATCAAGTGTCTGAGTGTGTCTTTGTGTAGCAGATGTTGCAATTGCTGTACATTCTGTATAAGCTTTGTGCTCCAATCTGGCATACATGTGCCTGTGTATAGAGATATTATTGCTTACATACTTCTCTTAGGCTCATTGAAAGTAGAAAAGATAAAATCGTCCAGCAGAAATGAAGGCTGGTTTGATTATTTGATGTAGGGTTCCAAGAAATTTTAATGGGGTTTTTTTTCATTCTTTTTATGGCAGTAGGTTAGGAGGGAGTTAGTTTGAAATTAAAGCAACACCAAGTTTGTTGTCAATTACATTAACTTCACCTGGTTAACTGTGAGCTGCAAAGAGTATATGACCAGGGGTGGGATTGAAATTTTTTAGCAACCGGTTCTGTGAGCGGTTGCATTTAAGTAGCAAGAATGTAATTATTCAGAATTTATTGTTTTTCTACCAAAATAAATATTTTCTATTAGGCTTTTAACTTCGGCTTTATTTCTAAATGTCTGAGTTCCGAGAGAAAGATCAACACCGCCTCTATGGAGATTTATTCTCCTTAACAACCCCTCATTTCAACCCTGAGCTGCAACTATTCTGCTTCATTGGTAACATTTCTGTTTTCTGGGTGGAAAGCACAGGAAAGCAAGAATCCTGAGCAAAATGGCAGAGGGTGTGTATATTCCATTATTTCACTTCTCAGCAACCCTGTTGCTCAGAGCCATCTGTTGGGAATGCTTCAATTTCTGCACTGAGCAGGAGGTAGGGACTCAATTACTTAAATGCCCAGCCTTGTAGCTCTAGGATACTACTGAAGATCACTGGTTGGGTTTTGATGCAAGTAATAGTAGAAACCCAGAGACTGAAACAGTATAGCCCAGAGGTCTTCAAACTTGGCAACTTTACGACTTGTCCACAAGGCTTAAAGTTGCCAAGTTTGAAGACCTCTGGTATAGCCTGTTACCAGCTGTTTGGCAGGCTGCTGAGGGCCATTGGGAAAGAGGGCTTTTGTATTGTATTTGTATTTGTTTATTTGTCAAGCATATATGATTATAAGCAAAGTATAAACAGTAAAACATGATTGAATATACCGTATTTTTCTGAGTATAAGATGCACCTTTTTCCTCCCTAAAAGCGGCTGAAAATTTGGGTGCGTCTTATACTTCGAATGTAGCTTTTTTCCAGCCCTAACTAGGTGCTAACAGATCTTCCCAGCTCTTACCTTGCAGGCTTTTTCATTGTTACCCTCTCCAAAGAATGTTTTTCCAGCCCTAAGTCTTTGCAGATTTTTTTTTCATTGCTCTACTTGCTCCGAATAAGTTTTTTTTTTAGCCCTAACCAGATGCTAACTATCTTCCCAGCTCTTACTGGCTTGCAGGCTCTTTCATTGTTATTCTCTCAGAAGAAGGTTTTTTTAAGTCCTAACCAGGGGATAAAATAATGTGCTGAAGCTGACCAGACTAAGGACGCTAGCCAGATGAATACCTGGTAGGCAGATTGTTTTCCCCTATTTTCCTCCCCAAAAACTAAGATGCATCTTATACTCCAGTGCATCTTATACTCCGAAAAATACGGTATATGTAATATTACAAGCATGAATAAGAGTAAAAGAGGTATGAATATATGGGTACATTAGGACAGGAACGGTAGGCACGATTGTGCGCTTATGCACGTCCCTTACCGACCTCTTAGGAATGGGGTGAGGTTGATGGTAGATAATCTGAGGTTGACGTTTTTGGGGTTTGGGGAAGAAACTACTGAGTCAGGTAAAGTGTTCCAGGCATTGACCACTCTGTTGTTGAAGTCGAATTTTTTGCAATCAAGTCTGGAGCGGTTTACATTAAGTTTGTATCTATTGTGAGCTCGTGTATTATTGCGGTTGAAGCTGAAATAGTCGTTAACGGGTAGGACATTGAGGCGGATAATTTTGTGAGCTACACTTAGGTCAGATCGAAGGCGGCGGAGTTCTAAATTTTCAAGTCCCAAAATTTCAAGTCTGGTTTCCTAAGGAATTCTGTTGTGAACAGAGGAATGTAATACTCTTCTTGTGAAGTACCTGGCAACTTGCTTGTAGCTGTTCGGTGGGCTGCCAGAAAGCGTGGGAGGAGAAGACATCAGTAGCTATCTGCATGAAGACCACTGGAAGCCATGGATTATCTGCCTGTGCTCTGTATCCTTTGAGCCAATGGAAGGCTAGGCTTTAAGTCTACGCTGAACTGGAATTCTTAGAAGATATTTTTCTGAGGGAAAAAAAAGGTTGAGATGCGTCATTTTCTCTCTCTCTCCTTCCATGCTGTTCCACTTCATTCCTTCACACCTTTCTCCTTCATTTCCCATTTCAATGAACACTGCTCTAAAAACTTGTTTTTCTCAGTCACAATTTCCTCGCTGGGTTAGGTTTGGGTTACGCATCTTGACACTTTTGTGTACTTGCAACTTTGGAACTACTATCCTCCTCTTTCATAGAGAAATAATGGCTTTGGTTTCTATTTTCACAAATGAATTTTTTTAAAAAAAAATCTGACATCAGAAAGAGGAGGCAGAGAGGAAGGAGGAGGAGGAGGAGGAGGGGAGGAGGAGGGGATAATAATAATAATAATAATAATAATAATAATAATAATAATAATAATAATAATAATAATAATAATAATAATAATAATAATAATAATAATAATAATAATAATAATAATAATAATAATAATAATAATAATAATAATAATAATAATAATAATAATAATAATAATAATAATAATATGATAGAATTTTTATTGGCCAAATATAATTGGACACACAAGGAATTTGTCTTGGTGCATATGCTCTCAGTGTACATAAAAGAAAAGATACGTTCGTCAAGAATCATGAGGTAAAAAACACTTAATGATTGTCATAGGGTACAAATAAGCAATCAAATCATATTAGGAACCAGCCAATTTAAATAATAAGGATACAAGCAACAAAGTTACAGTCATACAGTCATTAGTGGGAGGAGATGGGTGATGGGGACGATGAGAAGATTAATAATAGTGCAGACTTAGTGAATAGTTTGACAGTGTGGAGGGAATTATTTGTTTAGCAGAGTGATGGCGTTCAGGGAAAAAACTGTTCTTGTGTCTAGTTGTCTTGGTGTGCATTATTATTATTATTAATCCCCTTCTCATTCCAAGTTCTGTCCTGTAGGACCCAAAAGGAAGCTAGCCTTGAAAACATGGCAGGAACTGAGAATCATATGATAACAAAGCAAGGGTAGCTAATTGTCAAGAAGAAGAGCATTACTGTGAATAGAATTGTAGGAGTGCATAAGATTATTACATAGGACAATCTAGGGCAGGGGTATCAAACTCAAGGCCAGGGGGGCAGATCTGGCCCGCGGGGTGCTTAGATCTGGCCTGTGGGGCCGTTCTGGAAACAGCAAAGGACTGGCTCGCAGTGCCTCTGCCAGCGAAAACAGAGCTTGGGAGAGGAGGCCGTTGCAGCCGAAAATGGAGCCCGCAAGGGCCGCAGGTGGCACTCCCAACTCAGTTTTTGCTGGCAGAGGGTTGCAGGAGGCCATTGCAGCCGAAAACGGAGCTCAGGAGCCCGTTTTTGCTGGCAGAGTGCTTGGGCCATCACAGGCGCCCCTGACACGAGTGACATCGAGCTGGCCACACCCACCCTGGCCATGCCCACCCCGGCCCCCCAAGGTCAAACGCAACCCTGATTGAAATCGAGTTTGACACCCCTGATCTAGGGTTATATAAAATGGCTTTTCTTATTTTTGGGGAGGGGGAGGAAATGACTGTAGGGCATGAATAGTTTCCTTGGCAAAATACCACACAACCCTTTTCCTTTCCAGATGAGTAGTATTCATTAACTTCCAGAGGAAAGTGTGAGTGAGAGCCCCATTTGGGATTATTTATCATGGCCGTTGTCCCTACGAGGTCCTTCTGTGCTCAGTGGTTCTCACTGTTTCGAACAGCAAATGGTTTCTCTACCCAACATCTTTCAAACAGGGGAGGCTTTGCAAACACGTGTTTTGACGTTGGCAGGCCACTTCAGCAATCTCACACTATTCCGTCGCCATGGCAATATTTTTGGTGGTAGGGAAATTTCTTGGTTTTTTGCGGCTCACATGCCAGGGAACATTTTCTTCCAACTGTTCTTTTTAAGCGAGCCTCTTTGTTGAGATGCCAGAGCCGTGGTTTGGAGCCACTTACCGAAAAAAGAACTGGTAGGTTGACTTCCATGAAAATAACTACTTGCTGACCCTGTTGAAGAATGGAGAGTCGGGCCTGGTGTTCAAGAGAACTGCAGTATTGCCTAAATACAGATATTTTTACTTATTCTACTGTAGGGTTCCAAGAGAGAGAGAGAGAGAAAAGAGGAAAAACGTACAACAAGCAGACAATAAAGTGTATTTTGTAAAATCGGAAATAGTGGCGATCATTACATGTTCTTTTTCCCACAGGTAATTTGACCTTAGGAACCCAACATGTGCAAGATTCCAAGATGGGGTTTGTCATCAATGCAATATACTCCATGGCTTATGGCCTCCACAACATGCAAACGGTTCTGTGTCCAGGCTATGCGGGTCTTTGTGACGCCATGAAGCCAATTGATGGACGGAAACTCCTGGATTCGTTGATGAAGTCCAATTTCACCGGGGTTTCTGGAGATATGATCTCATTTGATGAGAATGGAGACTCACCAGGACGGTACAGTAGATATTTCACCATCTAGAATTCCTTGGCTTGCTAATTACAGGTTGTCCTTGACTTACAACAGTTCATTTAGTGACCGTTCCAAGTTACAACGGCATTGAAAAAAGTGACATATGATCATTTTTCACACTTATTACTGTGCGGCATCCCCATGGTCATGTGATAAAAATTCAGATGCTTGGCAACTGACTCATATTTATGACGGTTGCAGTGTCCCGGGGTCGTGCGTTCACCTTGTGTGACCTTCTGACAAGCAAAGTCAATGGGGAAGCCAGGTTCACTTAACAACCATGATATTAACTTAACGATGACAGTGATTCACTTAGCAACTGTTACAAGAAAGGTCATCAAATGGGGGAAAATGCACTTAACAAATGTCTCACTTAGCAACATAAATTTTGGGCTCAGTTGTGGTCGTAAGTCGAGGACTACCTGTACTCCATTTCTTTAATAAAATAAGATAAGATAGATAAGATAACCTTTATTGTCATTTTTTATTATGAACACACTGGCACATATTAAAAATGAAATTCTGTTGCCCACTGTCAAAAGAATATGTGTGTGTGTGTGTGTGTAACATTTTTTTTGCTGATAAATGAAAATAAAAGGAGACTATTATAGATCTATTTTGAGCTATTTTGCTCTCGTCAGATAGCCATACCCGTAGTGGGATATCCATATGCATACATACTGTATACACATGTTATGTGTGTGTGTGTGTGCATGCGCACGTGCACACACACACACACACACACACATTCCTCACTGTCCATTTTGAATACATAGCGGAAGGAGGAAACTTGAGAGTTCACAAGGTTGATACTGTATGGAACAGAACTATGACTGAATCTAGGTGTTCTGCTTCTGATACCACAAAGCCTCCTTCCAGAAGATAACAGGGGAAACTGGTCATGGAGAGGATGTGTAGAATCCCAGACAATACTGCAGACCCTGATCGAGCATCGTTTATATGCCATGTCCTGGATAGAAGAAAGTGAACTTCCAATAATCTTTTCTGCTGTCCTCACCACTTTCTGCACCACCTTCCTGTCTGAAGCAGTAATGCTTCCAAACAAGGCAGTAATGCAATACGATAGGATAGGCTCTTGATTAAACACAGCCATTTGGATTATTGAAATGGGTCCAGATGTTATTGTAGTTAAATTTAGCCTATTGTAATATGGGACTTAGTCAGGATTATCCCAAATTCAATCAATCTGACTAAGCAGACCTTCCTAACTAAGGGTTCATCCTCATTTCCTCCTAACTGTAGCCCATCCAAGTCCCAGAATTTTTTAAAATGTCCTCAGCTTACAGATGAGACACCTTAAAGTAGTTCTCCTTAAGGTGATCAGTACACCTGCTAGCATTGTTGTTACAGCAAATTAGGGAGCACCAATGAGGACAGTACAACTTATGCCAGCATAACTTCCTGATAACTCATACACTGCAGCAGGGGTGGGTTCCTCCTGGTTTGGACTGGTTCGCCTGAACTGGTAGTGGCCCGCTGGTGATGTCATGATGACATCACCGAACCGGATCAGTTGGTGCCAGTCCGTATGAGCCGCCATCTTTTTTAAAAAAAAATTGAATTTTTTTTTGAATTTTTTAAATTTTTATTTTTCCTTCTGAGCATGTGCAGAAGCCGAGTTCCGGCACTGTGAATGCGGTCACCATCTCTTTTTTTTGCTTTTTGGGGGGGGGATTTTTATTACTGCACATGCGCGCACCAATGAGGCACGCCCATGTGGCGCAGGAGGGAGCGAACCGGCAGCAAGGTAAATTGGAACCCACGCCTGCACTGCAGGTACTACGGAGTCCATGGACATCACGATAGAGACCCACATTTTAAAGGCTCAGAAGATAGGCTCAAATAGAATGTATTTAATCCGGGTTTTAAAGGACCATAACATTAGTAAACTCAATAGGATTTCTTTACTAGGTTCTTAGAACACAACTATGTACTCCAACAGAACTGAAGCACTTCATTTTCCAAAATGATCTAAATGTTCACACCAGCCGTTCTTGGAGATACCATGGATCGGACCAATTGGCTTCATGCTAACATTTAAATTATGCCTCACTATTTTTGAGCTTGAATAAGAACTGGCCAGTTGGCAGAACCAATGTCAGTAAAGGCTTCCAATCATTTGAAGATGACATGAAAAAGCATTTAGCATTTCCCTAGGCAGTCAAATACATTTTGACTGGGATGGGAATGGGGATTTTGCAGTATCCTTCCCCTGGAGTGGGATGGGAATGGGGATTTTGCAGTATCCTTCCCCTGGAGTGAGGAGAGAATGGGGGTTTTGCAGTATCCTTCCCCTGGAGTGGGATGGGAATGGGGATTTTGCAGTATCCTTCCCCTGGAGTGGGGAGGGAATGGGGATTTTGCAGTATCCTTCCCCTGGAGTGAGGAGAGAATGGGGGTTTTGCAGTATCCTTCCCCTGGAGTGAGGAGGGAATGGGGATTTTGCAGTATCCTTCCCCTGGAGTGAGGAGGGAATGGGGATTTTGCAGTATCCTTCCCCTGGAGTGGGGAGGGAATGGGGATTTTGCAGTATCCTTCCCCTGGAGTGGGATGGGAATGGGGATTTTGCAGTATCCTTCCCCTGGAGTGGGATGGGAATGGGATTTTGAAGTATCCTTCCCCTGGAGTGAGGAGGGAATGGGGATTTTGCAGTATCCTTCCCCTGGAGTGGGGAGGGAATGGGGATTTTGCAGTATTCTTCCCCTGGAGTGGGATGGGAATGGGGATTTTGCAGTATCCTTCCCCTGGAGTGGGATGGGAATGGGGATTTTGCAGTATCCTTCCCCTGGAGTGAGGAGAGATTTGGGGATTTTGCAGTATCCTTCCCCTTCCACGTCCACCAAGTCATGGCCACAGAACCTGTAGGGAAAAATTTCGAATTTTCCCCCTGGTTTAAGTTCAATGGAGTAATCTCTCTCTTTTTTTGTTGGAAAGGTATGAGATCATGAACTTTAAGAAAATGAAGAAGGATCAATATGATTACATCAATGTCGGAAGTTGGGACAACGGTGAGCTGAAGATGATGGATGATGACATTTGGTCAAAGAAAAGTTCTATCATCAGATCCGTGTGCAGTGAACCGTGTGAGAAAGCAGAGATTAAGGTAAATCCACCTGGTTTGGAATTGCTGATCCCACTGATTCCATGACCCAGTCTAGGGCAACACCCCAGATCCTCACCCACAGGCACGCACCGAGGACTCCACAGTTCAAATATTGAGCTACAAATATTTTCTTCTATCAGTGTCATTGTGAAGTGGTGCGATGCCCTAGAGGTGTAGCTCTCGCCTCACAATCAGGAGGCTGCGAGTTCGATCCTAGGTAGAGGCAGATATTTCTCTCTCTGGCCACACTGAAAATATATCTGCTGAACAAAACTCCGCATTGGCGACAGGAAGGGCATCTGGCCATTAAAACACTCTGCTTGCTCCATTCAGTTGCCCAGACTCCACCCCGCAAGGGATTATGGGGTTGTTAAATTAAGATGATGATGATAATGATGATGATCAGTGTCATTGTGAGTTGGGGTGCTCTATAAATTTGTTTAATACATAAAAGTGCGTAAATAAATCAATCAAATGGTAGAACTTGGAATTCAGCAGAATGTCCATTCTCTCTTCCAACTCCAAGGTAGGAACTGACTGGTAGATTTTAAACAACCATGATTGCAAATGACCATGATGAGCAAAACGTCCTGAATGAGTTGGAGTGCAAAACTCAGCCCCAAGGTAGACAAAACCTGAAAAATCATCTATATAAATGGGGGAAGAACTCTAAACCACTCATCCAGAAATCATGAACAACTTTGGTCCTTTTGTAAACAATGGATGGATGTCATAAAACAGCACAAAAGCAGTGTCATTTTTAAAAAAATAGACATAAGGAATTTACAAATAGGTTTGTTGTGTGTTCTTCTCAGGTTATCCGCAAGGGAGAAGTTAGCTGCTGTTGGACCTGCACACGATGCAAAGAGAATGAATTTGTCTTTGATGAATACACATGCAGGGCTTGTGAGCTGGGATCCTGGCCCAACCACGACCTCACTGGTAGGTGCAGAATAAGATAATATTGACTTACGTATAGGAATGGCAACAGAACATTGAATTTTTGAAGATTTATATTGAAGCAAATGGGGTGTTTTGGAAAGAGGCCTATGCCATTCCTCCTCCTCCTCCTCCTCCTTTTCTCCCTCCTCCTCCTCCTCTCCCCTCCTCCTCCTCTGTTGAGAATGAGAATAAAATCTCATAGAGGCGATTTGGATCTTTACTTGGAATTCAGACAGTTAGAAATAAAGCCGAGATTAAAAGTCTAATAGAAAATATTTATTTCAGTAGAAAAACAATAAATCCTGAATAATTACATCTTTGCTAAGAAACACGACCATTCAGGTCAACAGCTAAGGCAGAAGAGAGTAATGGTGACTTAGGAATGCGCACATGCGTACAACTCATATCACGTGTTCTGCCTGTATTGGAATGTACCATAATATTAGATAGGGGTGCATCACCCTGCATAGACATACAACTGACAATATTCACACAGTGACATCCTCTTCCTCCTCCCCCTCCTCCTTTTCTTCCTCTCCTCCTCCTCCATCCATCCCTCCTCCTTTTCCTCCTTCTCCTCCCCTCCTCCTCCCCAACCACATCAGCATATATAATTATATGAAGCTCACCATTTTTGCTTTTATTTCATCCCACCATCTTACAACTTTCTTGCTACCTCCAAACTACATTCGTGAAAATTTTGGGATTCACTGGATCTCATTCGCTGGGTACCTTTGATAGTTGTGAATGGGTTTACCTAATTAAGGTAAAGGTAAAGATTTTCCATCCAGTTGTGTCTGACTCGGGGGGGGGTCCGTGTTCATCTCTGTTTCTTAGCTGAGGGAGCCAGCGTTCTCTGAAGACTCTTCCGCAGTCATGTGGCCAGCATGACTATACGGCAAGACGCACAGAACCCTGTTACCTTCCCACCAGTGGTACCTATTTATCTAGTCACATTTGCGTGCTTTCAGACTGCTAGTTGGCAGGAGCTGGGGCAGGAACTGGAGCTCATCCCATCATGCAATACTTGGGTCTCGAACATCTGACCTTCTGGTGTAGACAAACCCAGCATCTTACCCAGAGGTGGGTTTCAGCAGGTTCTGACCAATTCTGGAGAACCGGTAGCGGAAATTTTGAGTAGTTCGGCGAACCGGTAGTGGAAATTTTGAGTAGTTCAGAGAACCTCTGACTGGCCCTGCCCCCATCTATTCTCTGCCTCCTGAGTCCCAGCTGATCGGGAGGAAATGGGGATTTTGCAGTAACCTTCCCCTGGAGTGGGGTGGGAATGGAGATTTTACAGCATCCTTCCCCTGCCACGCCCACCAAGCCACACCACGGTGTTAAAGTGAGAATAAATCTCTCAGAGGCGATGTGGATCTTTTCTTGGAATCCAGACAGTTAGAAAATAAAACCGAGATTAAAAGTCTAATAGAAAATATTTATTTCGGTACAAAAACAATAAATTCTGAATAGTTACATTCTTGCTAAGGAAATGCGACCGTTCCGGTCAAGAGCCAAGTCAAAGAGAATAATGGAGAATCAGGAATGCACACATGCGCAGATCACATCACGTGTCCTGCTTGTATTGGAATGTACCATAATATTAGGATAGGGATGCATCACCCTGCATAGACATACAACTGACAATATTCACTATGTGACACACGGCCACCAAGCCACACCCACAGAACCAGTAGTAAAAAAAATTGAATCCCACCACTGATCTTAACCATTAGGCCACTGCATCCCCTTTTTGACCCTAAAAGGATATTGTTACTAATATACAAATATTAAGAGTTAATAATGTCAGTGCAGATACTTTGATTTCTACTGTGTCCCCAAATCACACATTTTATTTATGTTTTTCTCCCATTCCCCTCTGTGTAATAACTGATTAAGAGAGAAGTAAAATTTCCAGCATCCTGTTTCTTTTAGCATTCCCTACATTTTTGCTCTGCTCTCTTTTTCGCAGTCCCGTTAAAAAAAAATCTCACCCAGGAGCAAACCTTTGAAAAATGAATGCCAGCGGTTGGCTGCGGCTTTTCTCTTTCTTCTAAAGCGACCTGTCGGATTTGGTTGCAATCCACAGAGCTTGGCGATGTTTTTCTATAGCAGTAAAAACAGGCAAGAATCTGATGCCACCTGAAAATGAATTGATCCCAATGCAAGCATTTGTAGGGACCGTTTGCAGCATGCATAAAAAATCGGATTGCTCTCCATCAGCTGTCAAGGCTTAGCCCATCATTTAAAGTCATTGTTCTAACAATTTAGAAGGCAGTGGTGAAATCCTCTGCGGGTCGCCACCGGTTCGCTGCCCGCACATGCATGGTGCATGTGGGTTGTAACTTACCTCGCTGCCGGTTCGCTTCCTCTCGCGCCAAAAAATCCGATTAAAAATTAAAAAAAAAACCAAAAACAAGATGGTGACCGCATGCACAGTGCCGGAAACTCGGCTTCTGTGCATGCTCAGAAGAATTTTAAAAAAAAAAAAATTAAAAAAAAATAAATAAAAAGATGGCAGCGACCACAGACTGGCACCAACCAAACCGGTCAGTGACATGGAAATTAAGACTCTTCCTCATTCAAAATGCCCTTCATGGTGGATCACGCAAGGCTTACTCAGCTGTCCTTGAAATGCCTCCTGTCTGAGATTGCTGAAGAGCACTCAGGTCTTCTTCTTTGACCCAAGACAACGTTGTCCTAGAGACTGCAGGGATGTGCACTGAATGCAAAGTTACTCTTGTTTCTCTCCAAGTTTCCAGAGGCAAAAGAGATGAGTAGCATATTCAACCATGTCCTCTGTTATACTTCTTCAAACAGCAGCCAAGGGACCAGACTGGTAAATATTGACACTACATGCATAGAAAAGAGCTCCTTGTTTGTGTATCACCCAGGCTAAGATATCACCAATATGGTCCCTTGGTCATGTATGCATTGTATAATTCTCTTTTCTTTTTTATTTTTCTCTCCCTTTTCTTCCCTTTCCTTCCTCCCTCCCTCTCTCTTTCTTCCCTTCTCTTTTCCGTACTCTCTCTCTCCCTCCCTCTTTCTCCCCATTTTCTATCTCTCCCTTCCCTTCCCTTCTCTTTCTTCTCTTCTCTTCTCTTCTCCTCTCCTCTCCTGTCTTCTCCCCTCCCCTTCCCTTTCCCTCCCTTCCCTTTCCCTCCCTTCCCTGTAAATCATCTTTTTCTAATTTTTGACAGCATGGAAATAATTAATTGAGATAAGATCCAATTGGATCTTTGAAAACATTTCAAAGAGTATTTATAGTCTTTAACCCAAGATTTTTGATGAGGTATCAATCACACTTTAGGTTTAGCAAAATTGTGATTGATACATAATTTTATTGTGTGAATTGTATTGATTGTTTAGTATTTGGGACAATAGTATAAAAAATGGATAAAAATGGAAAAATTCCTCCAGGAGTGGATTTGGCAGTTTAAGTTCAGAAGAATCTATCGTGCCATGATGGCGAACCTATGGCACGCGTGCCAGAAGTGGCACGCGGAGCCATCTCTCCAGGCATGCGAACCGTCGCCTGTTGCTCTTCCGGGTTCTGGCACTATGGCCAGCTGTTCTTCACGCACGCAGGAGTACCGGAAACGAGAAGAGCAGTCACCCGGTGCGCATGCGTGCACCGGTCACCTGGTCTTCTGGTTTACAGTGCACATGCATGCGTGAAGTCCAGCTGGCCAGTGAGCATGCGCACACTGTAAACCAGAAGATCATCTTCCTGGCACGTGCATGCACACTGTTCCGGTTTCCGGCACAAAGACGCACACACACTCCCGTTTCAGCACCCGGTGCCGAAAAGGTTTGCCAAACTGCTATAGTGGGATGAATTCCCGGCACAAGTGCAATCCATTACCATTGGTCTCCCTCCCCCCCATATGTGTGAGTTTGTGCATACATAATACATACATTTGTTCATTTGTTTGTTATTCATTCATCAGAGCTGGTGCATATTTCATTTGTCTTGAAACGTACAAGTAGATACAATCATTTTTTTTAAAAAGGCATAAAGTTCTCTGTAAATTCTTTTCATCTTTTACAAAAACCCTAGCATAAGTTTTGTAGCTTTATCCCTCTTTGTGGATTAGAAACTTCACTTTTGAATTTTCCTGGGATAGTTTTGAGATGAAATGATATCCTGGCTTGATCATTCAGTCCAGCTAGTGATAAAGAAGAGATGGAGTCTTGTAGAAACAGCTTGGTGATGCTATAAGCACTCTGAGCTTTTAAAAATTAACCAGTACTGGAAAGGATCCCTTTGTCATTTCATTTTAAAAAAACCCATCTGCTCCCATTTATGTTCAGGGTTTGTTTTTTTTAAATTTGAGTATAAATGCATATTGCATTCTTCCTATAAAGCAGCTTTATTCATCAACATTTGCTTTAAATCTTCCCTCCTAGGGTTCTGAAGTATTTAAAAGAACATTATTTTAATTAGATTGATGCTAAAAGCGAAAGCAAATTGCATTTAGAGGGTGGACACACCTGTAGGGAAGGCAAGTATTTTCTATAGACTGATTTTCCCTGCTCTTGGTCTCTTCCTCCTGATTGATTATTTTTTTCCTTGGGTTATTACTGTTTTTGAACTGTTCTCGGAGGAAGAAAATAAGACCAACTCACAGTCTTTGTGATTAGCGCAGTAGGTAAAAGAAATTGTTAATTTCAGTAGCTTTGAAAAATACTAGAAGAGAGTCGATGTTATTAAGTCCACCAGCCTTTGATCAACCTTCCCTCTGAGCAGGCATTTTTTATTTTTCATGTCCTCTAGATGTGCTGAGGGGGGAGGGAGGGAGGGAGGGAGAGGGAGAGGGAGAGGGAGAGAGAGAGAGAGAGAGAGAGAGAGAGAGAGAGAGAGAGAGAGAGAGAGAGAGAGAGAGAGAGAGAGAGAGAGAGAGAGAGAGAGAGATGCTGATTGTAAGCTCCTTGGGGCTGAGAAGAATTGCTGCAAAACTGAGTTTCCTGAAGTGGACCACTACACTCCTAAACAACTGAAAAAATGATCTAGTAAAAAGAAAAGTCAACTAAAAGAGCAACAAACAAACAAAAGCAAATAAAACACCCCCAGGAGCAAAACAATAAAAGTTTAATTTGTGTGCATTGTTTAATGGACTGCTAAATTGGCCACGCCCATCTAGCCACATGACCACCTAGCCACACCCACCCGACCAGTCCAGCCCCCCAACAGTCTGAGGGACCGTGAATTGGCCCCCTGTTTAAAAAGTTTGAGGATCTCTGGCTTAAAGTTACCTCCAGGACCGCATCCTACCTCATACTTTCCTTCGACCAGTTAGGTCCCACAGAGTGGGTCTCCTCCGGGTCCCATCAACCAAACAATATCGGTTGGCGGGTCCTAGGGGGAGGGCCTTCTCTGTTTGGGCCAACTCCCCCCAGAGATACGAATTGTCCCCACCTTGCTGGCCTTCCGAAAAGCCGTGAAGACATGGCTCTTCCTGCAGGCGGGGTGCTGAGACAATTTTCATTCTGGTCCCCCCCCCCCCACGAATGTATGCCTTATTTGTTTCTTTTCAATGTATTTTAAATTGTTTTAAAATATATTGTTTAGCTGTTCTTTAAAATGTTGTACGCCGCCCTGAGTCCCCAGGGAGTAGGGCGGCATATAAGAGCACTAAATAAATAAATAAATAAATAAATAAATAAATAAATAAATAAATAAATAAATAAATAAATAAATAAATAAATAAATAAATAAATAAATAAATAAATAAATAGTGAGTTTTGGGTCAATGTTTGGATCAATCAATTATACGGAAGGAGTTGGTAACATTTTGTAGAATGGACTACTTAAACATATCAAGAAACTTCTGGTTTTTTTAAAAAAATAACATAAATTTTCTTTACACAGTACCTGGATAATTTAGTTATATAGTATAGCTTCTACTAGTCTACAGATAAAATTCCTTCAGTGCAGATTTGTTATGTCTTTATTTTTTTCTGCTGCAATACATCTATTATTGCTATATCTTGGAAGTTAAATGTGCCACACCTTACCTATCTCAAAATTATTATGAAAAGAAAGAAAATTAGTTTTTAGCATTATACTGTCCTAATCAGGGGTGGGTTCTGGATCCTTTTGCTGCCGGTCCACTCAGGGTCGCGCCGTGCGTGTGCAGCAATCAAAATCCAAGATGGCAATGCCCACGGAGACACCGACAGAACTGGCTCCGTGACGTCATTGCCGAGTTACTAACGGTTCTAAAGAACTGGTTAGAACCGGTAGGAACCCACCTCTGCTCCTAATTTTCCCTCTAGAAGCTAACGTGCGCCTTGCAAGATGCATGGAAAAAATGAATAATTCCAGCAATCGGCAATTAGAATTCTCATTTGGTATGAAACTTCAGCTTCTGGCTATCATATAAGTTATGACTCCACATTCTGTGTCACCCTGCTGGCTTCTCTAAAACTTTTTAAAATAATACGATACCATAAAATTACACTTGCATGAAAAATTCAATCAATTCTCACTATTGGGAGAAATAGAAGAGAATTGAAAAATCAGATTGCTTTAATGTTTGGAGCAATCTTTTTCCCTGGTGTCACTGAGCTGCATCAGAATTTCTTTGACGGAGGGAACATTATGCCTCAGCTAAGATGGGTGGCCTTGAAGTATAAAGGAAGAATTCTGCGACCAAATTGAACACAGTAAGGAACAATGATTATGATTTAGCGTGTGGCGATGTAACATTAGTCAGGAGAATACAATGCTAATGCAGAGCAGTAGCTTGGCTGCCTAAGACTGCTAGCCCTGTTTGGTTCATTCTTGCATGCTTTCCAAGGTGCGACATAGGGAGCAAGCTAGTTCCAGACCAGAAAGAAAAATGAGTGGCTTTCGGGCAGTGTCATCTGGGGCCATAGGAGCCTGGTGGTTCACATACTTAGGATGCTGGGTTGGAGGTTAGCAAGCCCACATTTGAGACCTAAGTGCTGCTGTGGGACAGGTTGAGCTCCCATCCTTTGCTTCCGCTCCTGCCATGGACATGAAATTAGCCCCCTATTGAGAGTACCTCAGCAACCTCAGTGATGTCACCAGCTAAACGTTTCAATTGAAAGTGCTTTGGTCCTTCTGACATGAATGCAATGCGATCCTGGGCCCGCTCCTTCCATTGAAACTGCCTCGCAAACTGGCATCGCAACTGGGAAGGTCCAGTGCCAGCAGGATTCTAACCATCCACACAAAGCGCCAGCTCGTCTCCCCACTGAAGTGGTACCTATTTATCTAGTTCATGTATAACAAGCTTTCAAACTGCTAGGTGGGCAGAAGCTGAGGCCAATGATGGGAGCTCACTTTGCCATACTAGGACTCAAACCTCTGAAGCAAAGATCGTTCTCCAAAGTCATTAAGTCACTGAGCCACCACGCCTCCTAGTACAGAACAATTAACTGCCCGAGAAAATGATCTTTTTTAGAGATAGACCAAAATGAACCTTTAGAGACAGACTGACGGTGTTTCTGATCCAGCCTTCGCAAGTAATGATAAGCCGTTTATGCATGAGTAAAACAAACCCCTTTTCATAACAGAGCAGTAGCAGTCTTTTATTCACGGGGATAAACAAAATATCAAACGTAATTAGTCCCAACAAACCTGGTTCAGGCCAAGGAATCCAAATGGCTTGCTATATACTGGAAAGCAAATGGTTGTCTGTGACAACCAGCCACTCCCAAACCCCTCCTATTTATTTCCCAGCCATGGAGGGGCTGGCTAGCATCTATGTCTGCTTTTCCCTGAGAGCCGGCTTATTGCTTTCCTTTGCTCTCCTCTCCTCTCTGCGCATAAGCGTGTCTGGGATGGGCCCCACCTGTTCCTCACCCTCACACAGCTCAGGCCCCGAAGACAGCTGCCACTCCACCTGAGGGAGAATGGAAGGCCCCTGTCAGATAAAACAAACCTAAGGTTCCTAATTCAAATGTTAACTTTGTTATTTCTCTCACAGGTCAACCCTTACATTACAAATGCATACATAAATGGCACGGAGAAGACATTTTAGTAGATTTATGGGGTTTTCACTTCAAAAACAGCCAAAACATTTTTATCTATCTGACTGAGCTAAATGCAATAAACCTGTCAGAATTAATTAAGATCCAGGACCCGATCCTCTGCATACCATGTCGATTATTAGAAAGCCAACGCCTCTGTCTCGGATGCTGTTTCCTTATCAGAGCCTTCCTAAGGCTCCGAAGTTAGCCCGGGCCTTCCCTCAACCTCCTCCTCATCTGACTCTGCTGCTAGCTCTGCTGGCAGCCGACAGATGGCAACATGTCACTCGAAGAAGAAGAAAAATCAGGAAACTTGACCAAGCAGTCCAGCCCAGTCCAGCCCAGCCCTGGCGGAGCTAAGTAATCAGTTTCATAGTATCCCCCTTGGAAGAAAGCATGCAAACACCTGGAGAAGGGAGGAGCTGAAGTGGTGCAGTGGTTAAATGCTGTGACTGCAGGCTGACTGCTAGTTCAGTAGTTCAGCTGTTCAAATCTCACCAGGCTCAAGGTTGACTCAGCCGTCCATCCTTCCGAGGTCGGTAAAATGAGGACCCAGAGTGTTGGGGGCAATATGCTGAACTCTGTAAACCGCTTAGAGAGGGCTGTAAAGCACTATGAAGCGGTATATAAGTAAAGTGCTATTGCTATTGCTATCCTAAAGGTGCTTTTCAAAGTTGCATTTTTGAAATGCGCTTTGGGGACAATCATGAGCTGGATGATTGAGAATCTCCATAGACTGGAGAAGGGACATCATCAAGTGTACCGATGATAGGAAGAAAAGTAGACCAGACTTCCTCAAGAAAAAAAGGGGGGGATGTGTTGATTTATTTATTTATTTATTTATTATTTATTTATTTATTAGTGAGATTTATATACCGCCTCACAGTGCAAGCACTCTCTAAGCGGTTTACACCAGTAAGCAATGTATATATTTACATTGCCCCCAACAATCTGGGTCCTCATTTTACCTACCTCGGAAGGATGGAAGGCTGAGTCAACCTTGAGCCGGTGAGATTTGAACCGCTGACCTGCGGATCACAGTCAGCTAAAGTGACCTGCAGTACTGCTCTCTAACCGCTGCGCCACCTCGGCTCTTCATGATGATAGGAAATCATCACCTCTATCTTGATGATAGGAGACTCACTACTCAGGGGAACCGAATCAGCCATTTGTAGACTAAACAATCTATCTAGGGAGTTTTGAGGAACCTCTACTGAACCAGTGAATTTGGGGGGACTGAAACAAGTTAATAAATCCAGCCGCTTCAGAGTGACACATACACAATGTCAACATTAACAATCAGCTTAGCTCCAGAATGTCACCGAGGAAA